>CM053789.1:134645988-134808488 GCA_028749045.1 Cupressus sempervirens | reverse complement strand
AGATTTGGTGAATATATCAAATCACAAACCTGTGTCACCCTTTTACAAAGGAAAGGACTAACAAAAGTGTAGTTGTTCAAATTCAATGACATAAAATTGGTATTATTATTTATAATTTTAAAATGAAGTAAACTAATGAAATGTGTAGAAATGGATGAATTTTAGGATTATAATTATTTGGAATAAGAAATTATATATTTTCCTATTTTTTAGAGATCATTTTAGTTGTTGAAAAATGCTGAAAATTAGGGGTCTAGTTCCCACCACAAAACTATATGGAAATAAACTTATTTCCCTTTGATCTTAGATTATGTTATCGATAATGTATGTAGCTAGAACAATAAAAAATAAAACATGGGCTTTAGACCTATATTTTCTTTTTTATAATGATTCAAATTTCAACTTATTCAAATTGATAGTTTTCATCTCCCACCACATTTTTCAAAATAAATCTATTCCAACCAAAAGAAAATTTATAGATTCTGAAAGAGGACTTTCTCCTCTAGAACGTCATATAATTTTTCATTTTTTTGATATTATTTAATAATTTTTTCTTTCTCAAAATTGACATCTTCTTGAGTTTTAAAATACGTACTTATAAATTTTTTTAATTACAATATACTATATCTAATTAAAACATTATGAACTCTATATGAAAATATTCTTGACTTTGAGCTCTATAAATTGGTGTCTATATGTTATTAAAAAACTATCATAATAAATAGTAAGAGTTATTGAAATGTTAGTTTTATGAAATATATATATATATATATATATATATATATATATATATATATATATATATATATATATATATATATATATATATATATATATATATATATATATATATATATATATAGTATGCTATATATATAATATATAATATATTGTATGCTATATATTATATATATTATACATAATATATTTCTATATAATATAGATATGTTAGATGATTAATAATGTTTTAATCAATGATTAATTAATATATATAACCATAGAGACATGTCTCTTCACAAGACATGCCTCTTGAAGATATATTTATATATCTTGGAAATTTGCAATTGAAATACATAGAATTACAACAATATTATTACATTTGCAGAGATCCTAAATCTAACATGGTATCAGAACAAGGCTGCAAATGTTTAAATTTATGAGTTGCTTCATATCACTAAGAAAAGATTTAGGTAAAGGATACATAAAAATATGCTCCAGAAATGTTGTGAATTATCTTAGCTAGAGACTTGGACAAAATAGTTTCATAGCAGCATAAAGTGAAGAAGAAAGACATCGAATAGAAAATGTAAATGTTTGGAACTCACCACGATCGAAAGGAGAATCTAGTTAGTCAAACATTCCATAATATAAATAGAATATGAAACTTTTAAGGAGTTATTAAATGTAGGAAGGCATCCATGTCTATCCTTAGACTCATTCATCAGCATGGGGATGCTGATTTTTTGGTTGATAAAAGATATTTTAAAAATGACACAATTCCAAAATAGCAAAAAATATTATACTTGGGTCCTATATAACTGGAAGAAAATTGTCTTATATGAAGTATGCTCTTTCTAATACCCCAATATTAGAAGAAGATTCAGTTATATGCTTTCACATCTTCTTTTCATGTTGACAAAGAGACATGCGCATAAAGGTTGGTAGAGGTATTTGATAAATTAGTCTTCATATCTATTATTGCGCCCACTTCTAAAGCTTGAAAATGTTCTCATCAGTTTGTTAGGCCAAATGTTCCCATAGTGCATAATAAGATTAGCAAGCCTCATGGAACAGTTTACTAGCCTTACACTCATCAGGCAGTGCTCATCCAGTGCACACAACACATGCTATATATAAATTAGTTAGTTATCTTCTACTATGACATGTTTGGCTTTAGGTCATTGTGACTTACCACCTACGCATACTTGGAATTATGGTTATTGGCTTCAACTGCAACAAGCTTTGTCTTGCTGGACTCCACGTTGCAAATGATGTGATCCAGAATGCCCAAAGGTCAAAAATTTGAAATTCATGAAGGCTTCAAATTCTCGACATGAATTGCACTTGTAGCAGATGGAAAAAGTTCAAAAATATTTCCACGAGATTCCCTTTGCTCCAAATTAATTTCCATGGAAAGCTCCAGCTACGGCTAACACCAAGATCCCACTCTCTTCCATGCTCAATTCGATAATTCAAAAGATCTTAACAAGACCAAATAGACAAAAAATGTGACACAGATTGCAGGCATCATGTAGGCGGCTTAAAATATCTAAAGTTATATTTAAGTGAATATCCTTGACATAGGGTAAGTAGATGTATGAAACATCACAAACTTTAACGTTAATGCTCATGAAAAATCATCAAACACATCAATAGAAGCGTAAGTATCTGTGAGTTATTATTAAGTTTATTTTCATATTATTATGAAATGTATTATTATGAAGTCTATTATTTTGGGATTTTATAGTTGAAAGCATATATAACGTAGATGAGATATTAAAAGATGGAATATATGCATATTATAAATATATATATATCTAAAATATATATTTAAGTTAGATATTTATTTATCTATATTAGAATGATCTTATATTATTATGAAGAATTATTTTTGAGTATTATATTAATCTCTCTTTTATTTTTATACTATAAGAGTTATTTGCCTTGATCTTTTCCTTCAAGAATGTTCTTGTAGGAAAAGCAAGATAGATGTCACATTAAGAGGGAGCTTGACATTTCATTTGAGGCTCTTGTAGAGCAAGGAGAAATTGTGAAGGGGAGTAGTGTGATAGAATGTAGTAAATGGGCTTCATTGAGTTCCGAGAGAATTGGTCATCACATATGCTACAAAATATGGTGAAGGGTCTTCTTTTGAAACACCCACGTATGGAGAAATATAATTAGTTTCATTTTCATCATCATGGATGGAGAAAGGTAAAATTAGGTATCGTTATACTTTTTTGGTATATATCATTTAATTTAATTTAGAAACGTAGCATTATCGTATTCCTTTATGAATATATATGATGAAGAATTATATGTAATTAATTAAAGGGACATATAATTGTTATTAGAATAATAACATTAATGTTGATTATTATCATTACGATCATTCATTTTAATTTGTATAGTATGGTGAGATAATATAAACCTAAATATGTGGTCTCTAGTAATGGATATATATGTCTTTTGATTTCATATTTATTTTGATAAGGAAATAAAGAAAATATATGAAAGTAAATCAAGTATTGTATCTAAGATAGTATCCTTTGATTACAACAGAAAATTATTTTTAGATTATTATATATTGAGAAATATCTTTCTTACCTATATTTCTATACATATAAGCTATGTCCCTTGATCTTTTTCCTTCAAGAATTTTACTTTAGGAAAAAGAGGGAGGTTGATATTTCAAGCAACTTTGAAAGAGAGGGAGCAGATAGATGATATGATTCAATCAATCACAATGGCAATGAAAATACATTTGCAAAAATGATCTCAGTTACAGTCTCTCTCTTATTTGTATATGTACTATATGAACTATTTTTCCTTGATTTTTTCTTTTTTATCTGAAGATGATCTTATAGGAAAAGAAGAATGGTACATTAGGCATATTGTGTAGACTAAATCTTATGAAGTAGCTCCAAAGAAATTGTGATCTAGAATTCATTAGTCTTATGATGATCAAGTTGAATAATGCAATATTGGAGCTCAGATTATTTAAAATTAGAGGAAGTCTAGAAATACATGGGTGTGACTTCATGATTTTGATGGGCCTACCTCCATGTACATAATAAAGAAGTATTGACTTATCAACTGAAGGTTGAAAAGATTAAGATATTCAAAGGGAGTTCAAAAGTTTTTATGAGTAACAAAATGATTTTAATGGGCCACACCTTGTGAAAATCACAAGAAAATGAAAAGATTCTTAAATAACTTGCATCATCATACACTAAGTACTAAGTATGTAAAATTGTTTGATGATATAAAAGCTAGAATTTCACATTGTGGGGGGTAAATTTAATAAAAAATGTTCAAATTCCTACTTGAAACCATCTTTAGAGAGGATATTTAATGATTTGACATTTAGTGGATTTTCATAAAAAGATAAGTAATTCTTACTCTTGAGTATTACAGTTATCTACTTACTATAGTCTCTCTCTTTCTTGGTTATAAACTTATACGTATAGGCCCCCTCTTGAAGATCACCACGTGGGAAATCACTCCTCACATCCAATTGAAAAATTGGCTAATCTTTTGATGTAATAATAGAAATTATAGGCTAAATGGAATTTATCTTAGGAACTATTTCAAAGATCTTAGAATAGTTAACTTAGATTCAACAAGAGAAATTGTGTTATTTATTAGTTAAGCCTTATACTCATCAATATAACCATGAACATAAAATTTGGTATGATACGACCATTTACATTGAGCAAACTTTCCTTTCTTGGGAAGGGGAATGAAATCTGAAATATGATATCTCTCCAAAGAAGGATACTCCTTAACCATGTAGCGTTATCCCATTTTTACATACCTAAAGCACCTAAAAATATGTTAGGATCCATAGAGACTACATGACCCAAAATAATGATACATAATGTTTGGAAATGGTTGGGTTGATCATATGAAAAATAATTATCGTCTCAACAACTTGTTGAGACCACACTTGTCTACAAGGTGAACATAGAGGATAAGGATAAGATGGAGAAATGTCAACAAGTAGATCAATACCACCTTTAGGAATGGTAGTATCAAGATCACGATCATCACCATCCTATGAAAAAAAAGTATCATCTACAAAATAAATAAGATTAAGAGAGGGATAAACCTTTAGAGTAAAAGACACATAAAATTGAATATTAAAAAAAAATATAACTCTGGAGTGATGAGATAAAACATTAGATAATCTTTCATATCGTCATAATATGAAAAAATGAAGCACTAGATTTTCTTCTCCATTTCATTGTATTAATTATCAAGAATAACACCCACACATCACTATCAAATATTATAAAAAAAAGTCACCTTTTGGCTAGATTACATGGGACCAATCCTCCCGAGGATTCATATTAAGTACTACCTTGCAGGGAATATGATACTAAACATAGTTTAAACAATTTTAAACAATGATTAAGAATTATAAATAGTTTAAACAAGGATGACCTTTGACAGTCATCTCTCGATGAAGAATTTTTTATCCAGGATGGAGGAAGCCATCACTTCCTTAATCAAGAAGAATAAGGATTCAGAGGACAAGTTGGATAGGGTGATGAATTTCTCTGTTCATGTCATGCATTTAGTGGACTCTACCCTTCATCTTCTTTAGGCTAGGAAGGAGGAGATCAGTGATGCTAAAGACAGGGAGACTACTCAATTGCTTCCTGGTGGATGACTAGCTGTGACTCTTGTTGGAGATCCTAGATGAAGATAAGGAGAGTTAGCTTCTGGTTCCTTACCTTTTTTTTTTTGTGTGCGTGTTTTTATGATTAGAATTTATTGTATGGATTATTACCTAGATCATTATGTTAATACTTGGTGGAATTGATTAATGCTTAGATGGATTAAGTTTTCTAGGTTTATATGTATTTGTGGTATTCAAATAACTATAAATGTAGTGCATGCCCCTAGGTCACATTTTTGTTGTCATTGTCAAGCTCTTTTGGGGCTAGTTTCATGTTGATGGTTAGCAACATTGTTTTGAGACTATTAGATATTGTGCTATGGATTCAATTTATTATGTGATGAGATCACTTAGACTTTATATTTCATGTATGTATGATGATTATTTTTAGTGATTTCAGTTATTGATGGTTATTAGCTAGATGGTTTTTATTATCATATGTGTTTTCTTATGGATACTTACCTCATACTTGCATGTGTATGGTGTGTGTGTTTGCTTTTGTATGACATGTTTGATGTGGTTAAGGAAGGGAGTCGTAGTCACTTGCTAGTTGGGATCTACAAGATGCACCACTTCCTGCCATTGCCTGTTTAGTTTAGTATATATTGTGCTCGTACATGCATGGTTTTTATTTAGGTTGCAAGTACCGGGTATCGACTTCCCTGAATTGCCAAGATGAGTGTACCCTATCACATTATCTCCTCAGCACGGTTTGAGTGGACCATTTAGGTTCCACACGATCGGGTGGTAGTGTTTTATCACTCTTATCATTTGAGATTCGTCTATAGACACCGTGGCTGGAGTATTCTTGGTTGCTATTTATCTTCATTCTATTCTTGGATCATTATGATAGATGATATACCTTATGATGGATGTATTTACTGGTATGTTTCTTATATTGATGATTTGCATATGTTAGATGATGTTATCTTATGCTTTACTTTGCATGTTAGATTACTTTCTGCATATGGTGTAGTATGATTTAGGAGTGACATTCCTACTATGTTAATACCGATGATCTCTTCAGTGCTTTAGAATGTTACACACGGAGGGATGGCTAGGATCCACGATGGTCTAATGATGCTATTAACGGTTGGGAGAAACCGTGCACTTAGTTATTTATGTTTGTGATATATGGTTATATTTTATGATGGATGTTTATATCTTTTGTAATGATGAATCACATGTATGACATGTGGTTTCATTTACTTTAATTGCATCATGGATTAATATTAGATCTTGATGTAGTTTATTTACATAGATGTTTATTCTTTTAAGCCTTTCATACCTTGTATCATGTACAGTGGATGATTGAGCTAAACTAAAATGTAAATTTCAAAAAAGACACTTGTATATTGTTTAAGAACTTTGGATGTATCATTGCTAAGGATGTAATGATAGATGGATAGTTAGTTTAGATGTAATTCAATGTTAAGGGATCTTTAAAGAATGTAATCTATTATGTTATGTTTACTTTCAGTTGGATATTATTATTTCTTTCGCTGATGTTATGAATGGTTTTACTTTCATGTTTAAAAAAAAAAATGTTTGGCAAACTTTAGGTTAATTCTTTGGATCCCTTGGCGGGGCATTACATTTGGTATCAGAGCTCGAGTTTCAGCATTGGGAGCTCTAGGTATATTGGAATGGCACTAGTTGTGAACTGGTTGAACAAAATGAAAACTTTGAACTATCATGTGTATCTCTTTCAAACTGAAAACTTGAAAACTAGGTGAACTGAAATAGAATTTAAAATTGTTACTTGCATATTTTTCATACTTCAGCACTTAGGTTTCAAAACTATAAATTCTACTTAAACCTAAATGTGAGCAAAAATAAAAATTGAAACTCATTCTAGTTGCAAAACATGTATCTTTTATCTATGATTTAAGGTAGTATGCCCTTGATTATCTTTGCAAGCATTAAGTTTCTCTTGTTTAGAATGTATTAGGGGATCTATTTTAGTAGTTGTTAAAAGAGTGAATGATGGATCAATGTGGTTTTCAATTTATCATTAAACCAGAATCATATTGCTCTATGTGTGTTGTAGTGTTCTTAGTGAAATCATATTTCCCTATAGGAGGGAAAGGGTTCAATGAGACCCGCATAGTGAGTATCTTAGTTTTTCCTTCTTGTAGGCTTCCTGGAGTAAGCCCAATCCTAGAGGGGGTGGATGTAGTGCTTGCCCCTAGGTCGCATTTTTGCTGTCATTGTCAAGCTCTTTTTTGGCTAGTTTCATGTTGATGGTTAGCAACATTGTTTTGAGACTATTAGATATTGTGCTATGGATTCAGTTTATTATGTGATGAGATCACTTAGACTTTATATTTCATGTATGCATGATGATTATTTTTAGTGATTTCAGTTATTTATAGTTATTAGCTAGATGGTTTTTATTATCATATGTGTTTTCTTATGGATACTTACCCCATACTTGCATGTGTATGGTGTGCGTGTTTGCTTTTGTATGACGTGTTTGATGTGGTCAAGGAAGGGAGTCGTAGTCACTTGCTAGTCAAGATCTACACGATGCACCACTTCCTGCCATTGCCTATTTAGTTTAGTATATATTGTGCTTGTACATGCATGGTTTTTATGCAGGTTGCAGGTACCGGGTATCGACTTCCCTGAATTGCTAGGATGAGCGTACCCTATCACATTATTTCTTCAGCATGGTGGGAGTGGACCATTTAGGTTCCACATGGTCAGGTGGTAGTGTTTTATCACTCTTATCATTTGAGATTCGTCTATAGACATCGTGGATGGAGTATTCTTGGTTGGTATTTATCTTCATTCTATTCTTGGATCATTATGATAGATGATATACCTTATGATGGATGTATTTACTGGTATGTTTCTTATATTGACGATTTGCATATGTTAGATGATGTTATCTTATGCTTTACTTTGCATGTTAGATTACTTTTTGCATATGGTGTAGTATGATGTAGGAGTGACATTCCTACTATGTTAATACTGATAATCTCTTCGATGCTTTGGAATGTTACGTACAGAGGGATGGCTAGGATCCATGATGGTCTAATGATACTATTAATGGTTGGGAGGAATCGTGCACTTAGTTATTTATGTTTGTGATATATGGTTATCTTTTATGATGGATGTTTATATCTTTAGTAATGATGTATCATGTATGACATGTGGTTTCATTTACTTTAATTGCATCATGGATTAATATTAGATGTTGATGTAGTTTATTTACATAGATGTTTATTCTTTTAAGCCTTTCATACCTTGTATCATGTACAGTGGATGATTGAGCTAAACTAAAATGTAAATTTCAAAAAAGACACTTGTATATTGTTTAAGAACTTTGGATGTATCATTGCTAAGGATGTAATGATAGATGGATAGTTAGTTTAGATGTAATTCAACGTTAAGGGATCTTTAAAGAATGTAATCTATTATGTTATGTTTACTTTCAGTTGGATGTTATTATTGCTTCCACAGATGTTATGAATGGTTTTACTTTCATGTTTAAAAAAAAAAAATGTTTGGCAAACTTTAGGTTAATTCTTTGGATCCCTTGGCGGGGCATTACAATAAACCAAAATAGCTTTAGATTTAGAAATACTTTATTTTGGGATTTTTTGATATTAAGGAAGGGGGTAGGTTAATGTAATGGTAATGATTTATAGTTGATGTTTAGATGATGTTTTTTTTTTCTTTGGGTCAACCCTCATTTTGGCTTATTTTAATATAAAAAACATATGGTCAAGAGAAAATAACTCAAGGGGATCCAATTCTTGTGTTCTCATATCATTAGGAAATAAATCTTGATGATTCTCACTATGAAGACACCCTTAACAAATTCCATCCAAAAAATAGATCTAAGCTAGACTAATAACCAAACTTGCATGCTCATCTATTAAAGATATCTATAATTTAGATGCCAAAATCATTTGTGCCAAATATTTTTTGTAGGATCTACATACAACAAAGGGACAATCCTAGTAAAGAATCAAATCCATCAAGCCTACACAAATGAGTTGCTTGATCAACCATGCCTGAAGAAATAAATATTTTAGGATTGTTCATCTCTATAATAGTCACATTGGTAGGGAAAAATCAAATACCGTCATCATAATCACAATTTTTCTAGATTGAAAGGAAATTTTGTGGAATATTAGGAACAAAATGAACATCAACAATACTACCGTCATGCATCTAAAGTGAGTCTATCCCTACAACTAGAATTTGTGATGATTTCCCAATAATAATTTGTGAAGTAGTACTATCATAAAGAGAATCAATAACATCAATAATATGAGTCACATTAATGAGAAGCACCCGAGTCAAGAATGCAATCATAATTGGTAGATAAGGAATCCTTAGTTGATAGAGCTTGATCTTACTAGAGGAATAAGAGTCATGTACATAAATGTTGTGCCTATGTAGAGATAACTCTAATGTTGATAGTATCTAAAAGTATGGCACAAAATTATCCTTGGGTTTCCCCCAAAAGGGATACTTGTCCATTTTCTTCTTATACTTAGAATATGACCCTCCTAAGTTAGGAGGAGAAGAAGAATTACTAGGGAACATATTAATTTGATCATTATTTACTTTAGGCCTATATGGAGGCTTAACTCCTAAAGATACATCTATCTTAGGTTTCTTCTTATACTTACATTTGAACTCAAGAGAGGAAGCAATAAATGCACAACTCTTCAGAAGACCATCCTTTCTAATTGAAATGACTTTCTCCCTAGTTAATTGATCAATAAATTCCTCAAATGAGGGCTTCTTATCATCTTCTCAAATAGCATCCATAGTATAATAGAAGGTAGAGGGAAAACAATTCCAAAAAACTTATCCCATACTTATTTAGGTGTTGTACACTCACTAATGTGAAATGATAAATTATTTGACACATGACGACTGATGATTTCTTTTGCCTCATCGAATTTTTTTCTTTGCACAAAATTCTCAAATTCTCTAGTGAACTTGACTTGGTCAACTTCCAAGAGATACCAGAAACTTTGAGATTGCAATAATTGTAACATTTCAACTATTATATATGATAGTTGTATAGTGTGAGAAATTCAATCTTAAAGTTAGATATATTGCTCAAAGGTACACTAAGAACTAATATACAAGAACCCCTAAAATAAATATAAATTAATTTTAAACTTCCCAAGTAACAAAATTTTCAAGATAGCACTCAAGTAACTTACAAACTTTAAAATAGTAGATAGCACTAAATGAAATGAGAAAATTACAATAATAAAAAAGATCCTCCTCCACAATCAAATTTGGAAGAACTTTGTAATGGTATTCTGTGTGTTGGTATGTAACTTTTTCAACATTGTGGTTAGGAAGAATCCATACGAGCATGTGGCTATAGAATTCACTACAATTAAATAAGGATATTGACTGAATTGCATGTGCATAACGTGACCTTAAACCAAAGTCCCAAAAAGTGCCAAGAAATAAACGTGTCGACCAAAATGAATGTACAAGATCATAGAAATAACAATTCTAACAAGAGACATAAAGCATCGTAGTTCCTGCCATAAGTGTCATGGTTATAGTATTGTAGAGTGTGACAATAAAGGTTTGTGATGGAGGAATAAAAATTTTAATTTGAAGGAATGCAAAATGTATTAGAACAACATTCTCTATATCCTTTGATCTTTTAGAGGTTGAACCATCTTTAAACCGTCTTTAAATTAATTGTAATTGTACATAGAACTTAAGAACTAAAGACAGTGGAGAAACATAAACAATTACATTTTGCATTAATGTCTGTAGGTGAATGTGAGTAGATAAGTTATAGCTCTTACCAAGTGCAAAATTACTTCTTTGTGTCATTAGAATTTTAAAATCAATGCCTTTACAAAAAAGTTACAACACGTTCTAAATTGGAAAACTCAAAAGTGTAAAAGAATTTTAGAACAAAATGCATTTCTTTAACTTCAAGAGTTTTGAGACTGGAAAGCATCTTCATAAGCCCTCAAGAAATGTTGTTCAATTTCACTAAAAAAATCACACATACATTTCAGGGCAACACATTTTTGGATTATTGGTTTTTTCGTGAGAAGTCTTGAGATAATAAATAAAATTTCTACAATATTAGTTTGAATGTAATTATAAAGTTGTCATACATGTCTTGTAATGTGTTGTGAACAAATGGATCATTGAGATCTTGTGCAATGTTAAACAATACCAACCAAAACCCTAACAAAAGCATAAGCATGTTATAACTAAATTCTACATATAGAAAAGATATCCACAATTTAAATTGCTTATTCTTTGTGTCTTGAAGTCTGTAGTACAATAAATTTTATTTTATTTAAATAGCATGTTTGCAATGTAAGAAATTAAAAACCAATTGTTTATCCTAACAAAAAGAATTATATGATTAAAAAACTAGAGAAATTGAAAATTACCAAACAAAAATATTTTTTTTATAAATATTTAACATCAAATAAATCTTTATTTAAAAAAAGCTACAATCTATTGTCATCTTTATACACTATTAAATATTTAATTAACAACTTGACACCCAAAAATGATATCAGATATTTTAAATTTTAAATATAGAAACAATAAACATAATTGATGTACAATAACTACGATTTAAAAATTCTTTGTAATATTATTTAGTTTTTAGTTTTTTAAATTCATTGTTACATTATTTAGTTTTTATTACTTTTAATTCTTTTAAAAGATAATGCTTTAAGGACAAAATGAATCAAAAATTTATGAGTTAGTACATCCTATTATTATTAATTTGACTAATGGTAAGGTAAAGTGTGGTGCGACATATCTGTTATAATAATTATATTAATTGCACAATTAATACAAAAAGTTAAAATTTTAAATTTTCATTGATTTTTAGTTTTAAAGTTTAAATTTCTCCATTACTATTTAGTAAAACCTAATAAGATTTCAATTAAATACTATTCTTGTTTTTCAAAAAATAAAATAAAAATGTTTAAACTTTATAAAGAATTTAAATTCTCAAATTCTTGAAATGATAAAGTAAATGTAGTGTCACATCATCTTTCATGATGTTTTCAATCATATTAATTGCACAATTAATGCTAAAAGTTAGAGCTTTAAATTTTTCTTAATTTTTTGGTTTCAAAAATTAATTTTCTCCCTTACTATTATTAGTAAGAGCCAATAAGATTTTAGTTAAATAGCTTTTTTCCATTTCAAAAAATAATAAAAATGTTCAAACTTTATAAAAACCTTAGAACCTAAATTTTTTTTGAATCTTATTGGTTAAACTAATATATTTTATAGTTTTTAATTGCATCTAATGGATGCAATAGTATTCTTGCCTATGGCTAGAACTAATAAATTTTTGCAACAAAAAATAAGAAAAATCAGCATTGTACACTAATTCGAATAAATCTACCAGTGTGATAGAGCACAAATAAGCCTTAATGCTCAATCAAAGTAATGAATGGGGTTGACTAGTAGTTAAGGCATCTATGATTGAAGATATCCACAACCAATGAGGAGATCTCACAAAACATTAGCCTTCAAACAAATAGGAACTCACAATAACCTTACATGTGCAAATGAAGAAGCCCCAAAATAGTAATTAGATTAAACTGCATTAAATAATTAGTTCTAAAAAGAGATGAGCAATTTAACTCATCGATTGTAAAAAGAACTGACAATAGTAAACAATAGGGGAAGGTATTATTGTGCCACCAAATCAATAGGAGGAACATGTAGGCCAAAGCTAGAGCATAAATATATGAATATCTACAAACATTTATGTCACCGATTGTTGCCTTAAAGAAATACACACCTGGATTATTAGAAAGATGAGCACTAAGTACATTGCAAACTCATATAACCAAACAAGTTTTTATGGGTATGCAAATAATTGAATGTGTTACAAGGAACTAGGTAGAGTCATTGAATTCTTTGGATGTTGTAAAAATATATTGGAGTCACATTATGAAAGTTATTGTAGGTTAAACAACTTTAATTAGATGGAAATGAATCCAATGCTGATTAATAGATAAGAATTATCTAGTTCAATAACTTTGAATGCCTAGAATTGCAAGAAAAATGCCTTTGTACACTAGCCACAACATAATTTCACACCAAGTCAAGGATTCACAATGATCATAAACTATGATGTCTCCAAATGAAGGAGAAAGATAAATGATCCTTGCAACTTTCAAAGATAATATAGTTCAAGAAGACAATGAAAGCTAGAGGGATCTGACATGAGCTTCTCGTAAAACTACAAGGAGTTTATTTTAGTCAAGTACCTAAGTAAAAGGTCATCAAAATAACGCTTGTAGCGGGTTTCAGAAAGTATGATGTAAGACCCACAAGCTTCTAGATTCTATTCCTAGAATTCCTAGTTGCTAATTCATGAAAAGAGCCATCCTTTAGATAGTGAAAGATGTGTGAGTACCATTTGTCATGATTCATGTTGATGCAAGAATTGTCTAATGTCATATAATTAGAGATACCACAATTATATAATGAATAGTAAAATTTGAAAGTTAATCATATTAGGGTAAAAGTACAAAGCTATATCACCTTTTAGGTAACTTATCAGAACGACTAAATTTTAGTATTTCTATCTAAAATCAATTTTGTTCAAACACATGATCTTGAGAAATTTATTCTAGCTAAGTTATATATGGTCTCACAAATTTCTAATTGAAAATGTCTATTAAATGCATGTTTTATACTAGTTAGTATCCAATTACTAAAGAAATAAAATTATTTCATAAAACTGATGTTTCAATAACTCTTACTATTTTTTATTATATTATTTTAATAACATATAAACATCATTTTATAGAGCTCAAAGTCAAGAATATTATCATATAGAGTTCATAGTATTTTAATTAGATATAGTATATTGTAATTAAAAAATTCTACAAGTATGTATTTTAACACTCAAGAAGATGTCAATTTTGAGAAAGAAAAAAATATTAATTCATATTAAAAAAATTCAAAAATTATATGCTAGAGGAGAGAGTCCTCTTCCAGAATCTATAATTTTTCTTTTGGTTAGAATACATTTATTTTGAAAAATGTGGTGGGAGATGAAAACTATCAATTTAAATAAGTTGAAATTTGAATTGTTATAAAAGATAAAATATAGGTCTAAAGTCAATTTTTGTTTCTAATTATTCTAGCTACATATGCTATCTATAACATAATCTAAGATCAAAGGCAAATAAGTTTATTTCCATGTCATTTTGTGGTGGGAACAAGACCCCTAATTTCTAATGTTTTTCAGCAAGTAAAAAGTTATCTTTAAAAATAGGAAAATATATCATTTCTTATTCCAAATAATTATTAAATATTATAATCCTAAACTTCATCCATTTCTACACACTTCATTAGTTTACTTCATTTTCAAATTCTAATTAATAATACTAGTTTTATGTCATTGAAGGTGAATAGTTATACTTTTGTTAGCCTTTTCCTTTGTAAAAGGGTGACACAGGTTTGTGCTTTTACCCATTAGCATCCACTGAAATAAGAGATGCCTCATTTTTCATAACATGAGCATGCATGATAATGAACTTTGTAAGAAAATGTTTGAATACAAGAAGAAGGAAACCTCCCTCGAAAGTTTATATTAAGATCACAACACTTAGTTAATTTTTCATTAATGGCTTGATTAGTCCCATTGATTTTCAAACAATCAATCGTGAATCACCAAAAATCTTAATATTCTTGATCTGCACTAATGAAGCTTCTTTCAATCTATCAATTAAAGTATCATACATAGTTGTATTATTAGTTGAAGAAAAATAAAGTTGGTATGATTAAGGATTGGGTTTATTTTATGGGAGCATGTTACAATGACACACACACACACACACACACGACCCATTTTGACACCTAGTGTTGGATACAATTGTCCAATTGAGTGTTGTCTTTGATATTACACAAATTTCATGTCAGTTGGTAGACAGAGTCTACCGAGTTCAGTTGGTCAGCTAAGTAATTTCAAAGTCTACCGAGCATTCTTGAAAATACTCTATGGAAAAATTTAGTGGTAACTGAGCTCACAAGGTTAGTGAAAGAGAGTCAGTGTTTACCGAGTTCACTTGGTCTCTGAAGGATTTTGCAGAGTTCTTAGTGTTCACCGAGCTTTAATTGGTCAACACTAGAAATAATTTCTGGAGTAGTGTTTACCAAGCAAGGTAGGCTATTGAAGGATTTCATTATTTTGAAAAATAAAGTTTAATTGTTTATGTAATAATTTTAGCCAATAGAGGTAATGTTTATTGGTAATTGTATCTTGTAATTGAGCTAACTTGATAATTTGTAAGGTATATATGAAAGGTCAAGTTGTGAATTCAAAGCAATGAATGAGCGAGCATGCAAGTGTGTTGATTATGTGAAGAGGAAAGTATGAGTGAATTTTGGAGAAGGATCAGACATCCTTGAGGAGTAGCAAAATTATATTTGATCAGTGAGGATCTAGTGAAGCAGAATAGAGATCTATATCAACAATTCAGTTGCATCTCATTTAGGTCAAGTCATTGTTACTTTCTCACCATTATAGCAGTGATTTCTAAATCTCTTAATAGAGTTGGTTTAATAACCATTTTGTAAATCCTCTAATAAGGTGATGGTTTTATTGAATTATTCTAAAGTCCTCTAGCAAGGCCACTCCTAGTAGGGTGATTAAATCCTCTAACAAGGTCACACCTAATAGTGTATTTTGTAACCTTTAACCAGGTTGGCTCCTAACAGAGCTCACTTCAGAAGAGTAAAAATTAGTAGCTAGTTACTTGGTGATTTTCCCCATATTGGGTTTCCATGTTAAATCTGCTGTCTCTTGTGTTCATTTTATGCATGCATGTTTAAAGATCAGTAATAAGATAACATGCATTGCATCTGCCAAGTTACAACATTTTGTATGGTTACTAAGTGACATCAGTAACTAGTTTTATAAGACATTTAAGGGATCAGTGGATTTATTTTTGTGGTAACTGATTCACACCCCCCCCCCCCCCCACCTCTCAGTTACTCCATCTATATTTCCAACAATTGGTATCAGAGCTTTTGGTGCTTGTAGAAAAGATTTCAAGGATCTAAGCTGAAGATCAAGATGTCTTACAAGAGAGAAATTCCAAAGCTTAATAGGCATAACTTTTCAACATGGTAGGGACTGATGAGACTTCATCTAGCTTTGATTGGAGATTTAGGATTGAAATACTTTGACCTATAATACTCAACACCTTTTGGAACATTATCTGTCAATGACATTGCTGAGAAAAAGACTCATAACACCATGATGATAAATATTGCATCTGCTCTAAGCTATGAAGAATTTGATGATGTCAAGGATTGCAAATCTGCCTTTGTTATGTGGAACAAGCTAAAATATATCTATGGAGGTGATGACAATCTGAGAAGAGCCAAAGCAAAAAGTCTAAGAGGAAAATTTGATCAAATGAAAATGAGAGAAGATGAGAGCATTGCTAAATATATTGAAAGAGTCAAAGCAAGTGTTAGTGCAATCAAATCTTCTGGAGGAGATATCAAAGAGGAAATAGTTGTAAGTAAAGTTCTTAGAACATTGCTTCCCATTTATGCAATAAGAGTTTCTGCAATTCAAGAAAGAAGATGTGAAACAAATCATAAGATAAATTTAGAAGCCATAGTAGGAAGATTGACTGCATTTGAGCTAGACAACTTTGATAACTATGTCTCAACTTCGAAGAACATTGAATCAACATTTGAAACTAAGCTTTCACTCAAGGAAACAGACAAGAAGATAAAGGAATCTCAATCAGAAAATGAAGAATAATCGGAAGATATTTCTGACAGTGATCTTGAGATGGTTGAAATTCTACTTGCAAGGAAATATTCTAGAGGAATAGGAAAATACAAAGATGAAGTTCCTTTAATCTATTTTTCATGTGAAGAAATTGGTCATATTGCAACTAGGTGCCCAAACAAGCAAAACAAGGATGAAAAGAAAGATCATAAGTGTAATGGCAAAAAGGATTTCAAAGAATTCAAATCATTCAAGGACAAAGGTAAGAAAACATGTTTCATGGCTAAGGATTCTAAGGATTCTGATAATAGTGAAGATGAAATTATTTACATTGCTATAATAGATGAATCTGATAATGATGAGGAAGATAAGATGGCATTTATCTCTCATGTGAGAAAAAATGATACATGGATCATAGACAGTGGTTGCTCTCATCATATGACTAGTGATAAAACTAAGTTTGAACATTTTGAAGACTATGATGGTGGTAGTGTGAGGTTTGGTAATAATGAACCTTGTTGCATAAAAGGAAGAGGAAGAATCTCACTAACCAAAGAGCTTGTATGTGATAATGCCTATTGGGTTGATGGACTAAAACACAATTTTTTAAGTGTGGCACAGCTAATCAATATTAGATTCAAGGTGGAATTCATGCATGGAAAGGCAAGACTACTTGATGACAAAGGAAAGCTGATTGGATCAGACATACAAACAAAAGGTAACTTGTTCTATCTTGAACTTGGTGGATGTTCATGTTTTATTGCTCAAGTTGAAGAAATTTGGTTATGGCACAAAAGGTTGTCATGTAAATTTTGATAAACTGGTGAAAATAAGCAATTTCAGGAAAGTAAGAGGCATTCCTAGTATAAAAAACCCTGATGTTGGTCTATGTAAGAATTGTTAGATTGGTAAGATGGGAAAGACTAGTTTTAAAAGTAAAAACTATTAGTCTGAAGAAATTTTGAAAATTGTGCATACTGATTTGTGTGGACCTATTGGAATTGAGAGCTATATTGGAGAAAATTTTTTCATTCCTTTTGTTGATGATTACTCAAGAATGATGATTGTTATGTATCTGAGAGAGAAATTAGAAGCATTTGAGAAGTTCAAATGGTATTTGACCAGAGTAGAAAAGGAAATAGGGAAAAGATTAAAATGTTTAAGATCAAATAGAGGTGGTGAATTCATTTTCCATGAATTCTATAACTTTTGCATTGAAAGAGGAATCAAAAGACAAGTATCAGCATCTGGAACTCCCAAGCAGAATGGAATAGCTAAAAGGAGGAATAGATCTATCATAGATTATGCAAGAACTCTAATGATTGAAAAGAACATTGCTATCAAATACTGGAAGGAGGCTATCAGCATTGCAGTTCATACTTTGAACCGAGTACAGTTGAAGAAAAACTCATTCAAGACCCCCTATAAGTTATGGTATGGCTATAAACCCAATGTAAGATACCTAAAAGTATTTGGAAGCAAATGTTATATTTTGAAAGAATCTAGAAAAAGAAAATTTGATGTGAAGGGTGGTGAAGGCATATTTTTGGAATATTCTTGCTAGAGTAAGGCATATAGATGTTTGAATTTGTCTACTCACAAAATCATAGAAAGTGCACATGTGGAAGTTGATGAGTTTGCAGAAAAGACCAAAGAAGAAAGCAAAAAGGAACCAAAAGATTATAGGATATTTTTTTTCATTGAACCTGATACAGTGCTAGATACATCTGTCAATTAGGAAACTTCTACTCTTGAGTCTTTAGTCACTGAGTTGCAAGAAATTCAAAATGAGTTGCAGGAACCTGAGTCACATTCTGATGCTACTGAGCTAATGTCTACCGAGCCAGAACAAACAGAACTTGAAACTAAAGTTCAAGAGGATGACAATGCAATTCATTCAAAAGACAAGGAGCCTGATTGGGCAAGTATGTTAGGAGGCATCATGCACCAGATCAGATTATTGGAGATAAATTAGAGGGTACTATGAAAAGAAGTAAGCTAAAAGGTATTTGTTTACTCGCTGATTTTGAACCTAGAAATGTCAAAGATGCATTGAAGAATGAAAATTGGATTGAGGCTATGAATGAAGAGATAGAGAAAATAGAGAAGAATAATACATGGACTCTTGTACCCAGGCCTAAAGATAAAAATGTGATTGGAACCAAGTGGGTATTCAGAAATAAGTTGAATGAAGATGGTAAGGTATCAAGGAACAAATCTAGACTGATATTTAAAGGATACTCTCAAGAAGAAAGAATAGAATATGGAGAGACTTTTGCTCCTATTGCAAGATTGGAAGGTGTCAGGACCTTACTTGCATATGATGCACACAAAGGATTTAAGGTATATTAGATGGATGTCAAATCTACATTTCTCAATGGTATTCTGGATGAAGAAGTTTACATTGAACAACCTAAAGGTTTTTTTGATCTAGAAAAGAAGGACATGGTCTACAAATTACACAAAGCATTGTATGGTCTAAAACAAGCCCCTAAAGCATGGTATGAAAGATTGCATAACTATCTTATTCAGATTGGTTTTTAGAGAACTAATGATAATAGTAGCTTGTATATCAAGGAAGGACCATATAACAAGATTGTTTTGGCAAAAATATTTGTAGATGATACTTTGTTCACAGGGAATGATGATCTATGCAAAGAATTTTTAGAGAAAATGAACAAGAAATTTGAGATGTCAATGTTGGGTGAGATTAAATTCTTTGTTGGTCTTCAGATTCACCAGAGCAAGAATGGTATCTACATTAATCAGTCTAAATACATCAAGAAGATACTCAGGAAGTTTGGTATGGAAGATTGTAAACCAGTTGGAACTCCCATGTGTACTAGACTAAAGCTTACCAAGGACGATGAATCAAAAGAGGTAGATCAGACCTTATATAGATCAATGATTGGAAAGTTGCAGTATGTGGTTCATAAAAGGTTTGATATTGCTCTTGCAGTTGGTATAGTGGCAAGATTTTCAGCAAAACCCAGAGAAAATCACGTGATGGCAATCAAGAGGATTTTGAGATACTTAAAAGGCATTGAAGATTATGGATTGTGGTACAAGTTTGGAGGTAATCTGGACTTGAAAGTGTTTATTGATGTTGATTAGGCAGGAAATATTGATAATATAAATAGTACAAGTGGTGGAGCATTCTTTCTTGGAGAGAGGTTGGTATCTTGGAAAAGTAAAAAGCAAAATTGTACATCCCAATCTACAGCATAAGCAAAGTATGTTGTAGTAGCAGGGAACTATTCTAATATTGTTTGGTTCAAGCAATTATTGGAAGGCATGAAGGTTGAGATCAAAGAATTATTTGTTATGTTTTGTGATAATAAAAGTGCAATTAACATATCAAAGAATCTAGTGATGCATTCTAAAACCAAGCACATTGCAATAAAGTATCACTTTGTTAGAGAATTGGTGCAGGATAAGGAGATTAGATTAGAATATGTCCATACAAAAGAACAAATTGCTGACATATTCACTAAGACATTACTTAAGGATGCATTCTTGTATGTAAGAGGTAAGTTAGGGGTCATTCCCCTATCTAAAGCTCACTAAAATAAAGTTTTAGTGATGCATCAACAGGAACAAAGTAGAAGATCTGTTAGTTGATGCAGCATAGTTATGGGAACTTTGCATATGAATCAATACTCAAGGTACATTGTTATTTATTTGGTATGTGTTGTCTTTGGCATGTGTTGTCAAAGAGGCAGAAGTTTACTATGATATCTCTTAAAGAAATTTCTCTTAGAGGGAGAAGTTTGCAGTAAGAGGGAGATGTATGCAGTGTCTGCTAACAAAAGGAGTTCAAATGATTGGATGAGAATCAAAATGAAACTAAGGATATTCTCTTTTGAAATTTCATTGTGCTATGACATGTTGTGTTTCCATCAATGCCAAAGAGGGATATTTTTGGATACAATTTTCCAAATAAGTGTTGTCTTTGATGTTACACAAATGTCATGTCAGTTGGTAGATAGAGTCTACCGAGTTCAGTTGGTCAGCTAAGTATTTTCATAGTCTACTAAGCATTCCTGAAAATACTCTGTGGAAATAGTTTCTATTTGAGCTCACTCAGGTGTTGAAGGATTTTGTGGTAGAAGTCAGTGGTAACCGAGCTCACAAGGTTAGTGAAGGAGAGTCAGTGTTTACTAAGTTCACTCAGTCTCTGAAGGATTTTGCAAAGTTCTTAGTGTTCACCGAGCTTCAGTCGGTTAACACTGAAAATTATCTTTGTAGTAGTGTTTAGTGAGCAAGGTCGGTCATTGAAGGATTTCATTGTTTTGGAAAATAAAGTTTAATTATTTTATGTAATAATTGTAGCCAATAGAGGTAATGTTTATTAGTAATTGTATCTGGTAATTGAGCTGACTTGATAATTTATAAGGTATTTATGAAAGGTCAAGTTGTGAATTCAAAGCAATGAATGAGCAAGTGTGCAAGTGTGTTGATTATGTAAAGAGGAAAGTGTGAGTGAATTTTGGAGAAGGATTAGATATCCTTTAGGAGTAGCAAAGTTATATTTGATCAGTGAGGATCTAGTGAAGCAAAATAGAGATATGTATCAGCAATTTAGTTGCATCTAATTCAGGTCAAATCATTGTTACTTTCTCACCATTGTAGTAGTGATTTCTAAATCTCTTAACAGAGTTGGCTTAACAGCCATTTTGAAAATCCTTTAACAAGGTGATAGTTCTATTGAATTTTTTTAAAGTCCTCTAGCAAGGCCACTCCTAGTAGGGTGATTAAATCCTTTAACAAGGTCACACCTAACAGTGTGTTTTGTAACCTTTAACCAGGTTGGCTCCTAATACAGCTCACTCAGAAGGGTGAAAATTAGTAGCTAGGTACTTGGTGGTTTTTCTCATATTGGGTTTTCCTGTTAAATCTAGTGTCACTTGTGTTCATTTTATTTCATTTTATGCATGCATGTTTAAAGATCAGTAATAAGATAACATACACTGCATCTACCAAGTTACAACATTTTGTATGGTTACCGAGTGACAATAGTAACTAGTTTTATAGGATATCTAAGGGATCAATGGATTTTTTTTTGTGGTAACTGATTCACCACCCCCATCCCTCAGTTACTCCATCTATATTTCCAACACCTAGATCCATCAAAGTACAATTCCTAAGTATTATAAATTTTAATAGGTAAAAAAAACTCATCAAGAAAACCAATGGAATTTGATGTGGAATAAGATGAAAAATCCTCAACTAAATGACTAGTTAAGGCTTGAACCTTAATGGATTTTTGTGAAATAAATTTCAAATCAAACTATATTAGGAGCATGATCCATTTAGAAAGATATCCTAATAGATTATCTTTTGAAAAGAGATTCAATAAAGTATCAAACTACCCATAAACATTACTAATAGGGCTTTGTGACCAATATTACTAATAGAAAAAAGTTCTTTTACTTTTGGTCTTCCTTGATGCTTCAACAACTTCATTTTCTTAAGATGTGAATATATGAGAATTGTTTTGAGCTTTTCATAGTCTTCGAATGTGGGAATTCTATTCTTTCTAAGCATGTATGTGCGCAATGATATTCCAATAAAAATAATTGAACTAGTAGGATATTTTAATCCATCATCATGTGTAATTGGTTGTGCAAGATTTTTTTTACCTCTTACACAATGCGCTGACCAATAATCTAATTTCTCATCATTCCACTATTGTAAAACCAATGAAAGACTTGTCTTAGCTAAAGAAGATTTGATTGATGATTATGGTCAATGGAACTATCCATGTCATCATTTATGAAATATTGCATGAGAGATATTGGAGTAAGATAATGTGGAACCCATGTATCCACCTACTCACTTGACTCACAATGATCCTAATCACATTCTAAATTGTTGATCTAATGTAGAAAGCTTCCTTACACATTCTAAATTGTTGATCCAACCATTGAGAACTATGACTATGCCTTGCATACTTGTAAGAATGATTTTCCTTCAAATTCAAAATAAAATCAACCACACACATTTTATTTGTAACCAAATCATATATAGAGTCTTCACCTCCATTCTTCAATGTGTATTTCACTCTTTCATAAACCTTCTTTGAAACTAATGCCTTTCCAGTATCTATTTCGCATGCCTCATGTAAACATGTAATTTTTTTTGATAAATCACTACATTGTAAGAACTTCTCATTTAAGAAAATATTTGTATAAAATAAACAACCATCAACTCGAGAACATAAGAACTGATCTAGTAATGATCTTGATGATTTCACCCTCTGTTAGTTTCTTATTAGAACATGGAAGTCTCCCACAATAAACCCATGTATCAGTTTGAAGAGGATCATCAAGTCTCTCTCTTATTTGAAGTGCTCTTGTAAAAGTAATATGACTTATGTTTAAGTCAACACAAGTTTGTCTAATAAATCTTTTGTTTTTTCAAATGATGACTTACTAAGGAAGTTGTAATAACCCTATGAGAATTTTTCTTGTCTGTTTCCTTTCCCTTTTTTCCTTTGCTATTGCGAGCACTTAAAAGATTCTTCACAATAATGACATTTCTCTCCATTTTCTCTTTCACATGAATTTTCAATTTTTATAGCATATGTTTTTGTTTTTCATCTTTAACAACTACACAAAAAGTTGGCATTACTCCACCAATGACTTGTTACCAAAAAACTATTCATATAGTCTTAAAGCCCACAACCGAACTTCTCTATGTGATCTCTTCCCTTCCAATGTACTCAAAACGGCCCCATTAATCACTAATAGCCACTTCAGTGTTCTACCAAGTTTAGGGTCAAATGTTTGTCTCTCTTCATTACAAGGAACTTCCTTTTGATTATAACAAGCAGATGTGTAAGGTTCATTTGCAACAATTTCACTATCATTCTCAATTGTTATATTTCCCTTTCAAGCTCTACAGTTTCCTCTTTGATTAATACGTTGTCATTCACAACATTAACTTGATTCATATTATTAAATTCAACATCATCTTGACTGGAAACTACTATTATGGGCTTGACCTCATTTACATTTAACATACCTTGTCTCTTTTTTATGATGGTTTTCCCTTTCTTTTTCCCAATATTCTTCAATTCCTTGATTCATTACCTTCCTATTTCATTTATACTTTTGTCTACTACTTGTCCCCATAGTGTCGGCAATTCCAAGATACCTAATCAACTAATTGGATCACTTTCTAAAATTAATTTAGTCTTTTCCTTGCAAAACTTTAAAAACTCATGAAAATGCATTTGGATTTTTGTATGTCTCAAGTAAGGGGACCACAACTACATTTTAAAAAAAGTTCACCAATAAAATATCTACTATCCAATATGTCCCACTTAAATATATAAAGGAATTAAATAGAAAATGGAGGGTTGGGATTGAAAGTTGACAAAGGGCCCTCAATATCCCCTACATGATCCATGTGAAATGTTATAACTATTACAAATGACATTTTTGTTCAAGTGTGTTAGAATATATTCCTATTATACTTTCTTAAATTATATTATATTATATTATAATGTGTTACATTATATTATAATATAACATAATAAAATGTATTATATTATATTTCGATATATTATATTATAATATTTAATATGAATTATATTTTATAATATTCTAATTGACTATATGGTCAAAAGGGGTCATAGGTTAAACTATGACCCCTTTCGACCCATACGATCAATTAGAATATGTCCCTAGGGACATATGTTGTCATTAAATGTGTCGAAAGAGGTTAACTTATGACCCCTTTCAACACATAAGACCCCTAGGGATATAATCTAATTGATTGTATGGGTCAAACGGGTCATAGTTTAACCTATGAACTCCTTTTCGATACATTTTATGACAACATATGTCCCTAGGGGTCCGAAGACCCCAAGAGACATATTCTAATTGATCCTATTGTCGAGAGGGGTTATAAGTTAACCTATGACCCCTTTTCGACACATTTGTTGACAACATATGTCCCTAAGGGTCATAGGACCCCTAGGGACATATTCTAATTGATCGTATGTGTCAAAAGGGGTCGTAGGTTGACTTATGACCCCTTTCAATGCATTTGATCAACATGTCCTTATGATCTAGGATCCCTAGGGGACATATTCTAATTGATCCTATAGGGTAATAGGTTAACCTATGACCCATTTTGACACATTTGATGACAACATATGTTCCTAGGGGTCCTAGGGACATATTCTAATTGATCTTATGTGTCAAATAAGGTCATAGGTTAACATATGATCCCTTTTGACACATTTGATGCCAACATAAGGACATATCCTAATTGATCATATGAATTGAAAAGGGTTATAATTTAACCTTTATAAAATTTTACTGCTTGAATTGACTTGATGTTTTAATATCCTTTTAAATTTCAGTCATTGTGTGACCTTTTGAACACTGCGTAAATATTGATGAATTCTAGATTTTTAATTATCTTTCAATTCCAACGGTAATATTAGTTAATTTTATCCTTGATGTAAATTTTATCTTAGGACTACTTTAGAATGCCACGCTTATCGGCACTTGACATGCCAAGACTTCTCACACTCAGGTTCCTCATTAAATTCTTCATTGTTTGTTGTCACTTTCCTGTGCTGAGACAATCAAACAAACATTCTCTTCATCCCTATTTGAATACCCGCCCGTTCAAGTTTAAATTGTTCATTTTGGTTTTCATTTGCCGCAGAAAGAGATATCTCCCGATAGTATTTTTTTCTTAATACTTATACGATTCTCTGTACGTGTCGTTCTCCCTTCTTAATTCTTTCTATATTTAGAAAGATGACACAGTTTTTATTTTGTCTTCATAAATGAAATTTTAATGCTATCTGCACTCCTGCACTCCTGAAGGACACTTTCTATTTGCGTTCTGTCAAACACACTCATCCCATAAAATATCAAAGCTTTGGTTCTTTGATGATGCCAATACTGTCACCTTTAATAGAGGTTTCATACTTGTCTGTAACACTGTCTCCTACTGCATATGTTTCAATCAAAATAACCACACTAGCTCTATTTTACATATTTATATAATCATAACCACTGATGTCTTTCATTTGACTGCTGAATGTTTTCTCTTTACATGTGATATTTCTATGACTGATGTTCTACGTAGACTTTAACTTAATTCTGAATGAAGGCTTTATAATGAATTGCTTTAATAGTTCAGAATTCTCATATGTCATTGATTCTATTTAGTTTGTTGTTGATAATGAAGGTGGCTTTCATTATTTGCATATGCATAATATGATGGTATCTGATGAATTTTCTGATCTTTTGTTTGTCCTATCGATGCATACTACTAATAATGTGTTATAGTACATACGTATGGCCAATATGTTTCCCAACATATAACGCTTTACTCTGATTATTAAAGGTTCAGTCTCAATGTGTTTTGTCATAGAATATAACCATGGATGTGGTAAATACTTTACTTCACATATATGTCATTCTCAGTATATTTTATATAACAATCATCAATGTATTGCTTTCATGTACCTGAACTATAATGCAATGATATTAATGACAATTTCAACTGAGCATCTTTAACATCAATGACAATATTTCGATCAATAATTACGGAGGGCTACTTATGATGTGTGTAAATGAGAGAAGGGTAGATGAAATAGATAAGTCAATTTATAAGGAAAAGATTAACAAATAATATTTTTTTTTAAGGAAAAAATGTTGTTGCATTTGATTCTAATTAATACGTCAATTCTGATTTTTAAGAAGTATTTTAATCAAAGTTTTTCAAATTTTACTAAAAGATACCTTTCATATTGAAGAAATCTAGAAATGCAGCTTCAAAAATTTGAAGGCCCTAAAGGTGATAATAGGATTTAAAGTTCTATCATTGATATTTTGTAAGATTAATTTATTAGTTTTTGAAATATTTTATTATTATGATTTCATAAGGGAGAAATTGACTTCATCATTAGAATATCAAACTACAACTAACTCTAAAAGTCTTTTGTGTACAATAGTGATAACTTTATATGCGCACACACACAAAACGTATTTATATGTACGTCTCAATTTTATATATTAAGAAACAATTGAACCATATTAAAATTCCTAACTACACAATGATCCATGTGCTTAGTCCATTACAAGGTACCAAATGTGGAAGACATTATCTCTTGTACATAAACTATACTAAGAAACAAGTGAACCATAATGAAATTCCTAATTACACAATAATCCATTATAAAGACATTGATACTCTTTAGAGTCAATATTGTTATAATACTATCTAAAAGTGTTAATCTTAATTGGTACTACAACTATGCTCACTTCATAAAGAACCAATAACATGATGATCAACTAAACCACCCTATCATTATGTAATCAACAATCATGATTGCATGAGAAATCATAAATTGCATTCGTATTCCATTCATTGCAATGTTCAATGCTAGCTACACACTTGGTAAACAGATGAAACAGTTTTAAAAGATTATCGGTAGGTTTAATAAGTCTAGTAAACAGTTCACATCTCTGGAGTAGTCTTCCATATTTTGCTAGTTGTCTTTCACGACGGCTGTAATTTCTACATTTGAATACATTCCTTCACGAAAAACACAAAACAAACAAAATGTTATTAAATGTTTTTTTGGGTGCTATTGATTGCCAATTTGCCCAGGTACTTCTGCACTATGTGATCTTCAAACTTTTTTAGAGTAAAAAAAAAATTCCCCTTTCTAAAATAAAACGATCCTTTCTTTATTTCAGCACCACTAGAAGATATACTCATTGGATTCAATCATATTAGAAATAGCCAGGTCTTTCCATTTCTTATGTGCAATTTAGAGCACTAGTCTTTGCTGAGAGCTTCAAAAACTACATTTAGCACAATTCCTTTTGGAAGGGAGGAGTTTCATTATCTCATATCTCTCAATCTATTTTCTGTTAAATCCAGAAAATGACTATTGATCATGTCAACCAGATCTTTATTTTTCTTACCAACCATTCTTATGAAGAGGACAATTAAGAAGTCATTAGCCACTAAACCAACCTAGAAATCTCCCTCTACACACCAGTCCAACATGCAAAACCAAACCCCACAGCCTAGACTAAGTTCGTCTTTAACCAATGCTATAATATTGGGAAAATATTTAATCATAAATTCTGTGTGAATTCAAATTCACAAATCATGTAGTCACTACATTTCAGAGAGACTTTGTGCTACGGGAGTTTTAAGACTCATGATTTGTCCTGCGACCAACGTGGAGAGATTAAATGGATACACAAGAGAAGTGTTTCCGCACAAAATCTGCTCCGAAAAAATGCGATAGACCTTCTCAGTGCCATGGAATCCATCCCAGTACACATATGCGCTTGTATCATTGCAAAACAAGTTCGGTGGATTAGTCTTTCCACAGTTTATTTCTGTACCAAATTTTCCCGCTCCACAGCATGCCGAGCTAGTATCATAAAATCCTGCACCCAAATTTTCCATACAATCGTTTCAATGACAAATTCATTATATTAAACTCATAAAAGAAAATATTGATAGAAACTAGGGATTCCATGAAGATATCAACCTACCATAGTCTTCACCATTTTGGATCATGTCCATTAAAAGATCATAAGCATTAAATCTGATAATGGTTCCTTCAGTAAGGTTTTCATTAAGCTGAGTCACAAATGAGTTGAAAGCGGTGTTATACATCTTAATAATCTTAGTCAAATAGTCGACGCAATCCCCATGGTAAATCTTGATTTTAACAAGTCTTTCCGTAGGTGCACATCCCATGGGTAGAATGTTAAATATAATAAATTTCCTTGCCCCGCAATTGTAAAGCATCTGTCACGTTGCATAGTAATAATGATAAGTAGGAGATATTTTCACTTTTGATATTGGTATCAGAATTTGACTGTGTAGTTTTTAATATTTTCATTTTTGATATTGCTATCAAAATTTGACTGTGTAGTTTTTGATATTTTCACTTTTGATATTACTACCAGAATTTGACTGCGTATTTTTTGAATCAAATTCATTGATAGATTTGCAAAACTTACTTTTATTTATTCCTCAAATTTGGCAAGCATCAGAGTGACGTACTCTGCTGGAGTAGTTGTGTTTCTGAGAGTACTGTTCGCTACGTAGGCAAGCATGTCACCGCCTCCAGTTATTATGCCGTATAAAGACTTGCCTAAATTAGCTTGTCCAGCTTCAGTAAGATTATTAGAATACTCATCAAATAGATGTACTTGTCGGCTCATGCTGAGCATTGTAACTTCTGAGTTTTACAAAATCCAATACAACCAATCAGATCATATTACACCTCCTATTTAAGGACATAATCAAGGAACGTTATTTTATTTAATTAACCGAGATGATTTTAAACAATTGATAAAAAAACCTAAAGCATAGCTCTAACAAAAACCTTTTAATCGAAAACATAGCCATGGCAGAAAATATTGAGCTTAAATTGTTGAAGTAAAAATATTTCGATTTTCAGCTTTAACATATTTTTATTAATTTTGGGGCTGAAATAGTAGAGAGCTGACCGCGATTTGTTGAATCCAGCAGACCGCTTGCTCCTGATCCGAAATTAACCCCACTTCTAAAGTTGGCATTTGGTTGGAGATAAGGAGGGGAAAAAGGAATCCCCATATAAGTAGCTGTAACCACAATAAACTTCATTAAGAGGATGTCATTCATTTCCATCTTTTCATCAAGATCATAGAAATCTATAATAACAAGAAATTTTACCAATGAAGTCAAAGACGGTGCGGCCATTAGTAACACGGCCAGTTGGGTAGGGGAAAAACGAGATGCCATATGGTGTGTAGTTTGAACGGGCTTCAGTGACTGGTAAATAATTGTTATTCCCCACATCTGCTAGTGAATCTCCGAACACATACATGGCTGGCACAGATGGCTCTTTTTCAGCTGCTGCACCAAAACAAGTAGCGATGAGCCACAGCCCACCTAAAATACCCAGCACTGAGCTTTCCATTCTTATTTTGACGTGACTATCCACAAAAATAGGCTCTGTTCATATATATACTGTTCTGCTATCCGAAATCATTAATACTTTATGATAAGTCGTTAGAAATTTTTAATCATAAAAATTAATGGAAGAGATGTGTAGCAGTTTAGCGTAGAAGCTTTGAATACTTAACTTTCATAAATCGCGTGAAACCATCTATTTTAGTCAAAAGCAAAAGGAAAATCGCAGCTTGCATTCAAAGAATGGATTCACTAGTTGCTACGTACATCTTTTATTAGCTCCCGCCAGGGCAGAGAACTATCGCCCAGGCTCATCCGAAAGTCGTATATTTTTATTTATTTCTGTTCTAATACTATAAGATTCATCAAGAGAAAGATGCAAATTTGTTTAACTAAAAATCCATGAAAGACATTTTTCTGTAACTTGATTGGACTAAAATTGGTGGGAGCAGAATATCATGGGCCCTTAAAAATATCGAGAGAAGAGAATGAACAACTATACCCGAGATGTCAGTACAGGATGGAAGAAGTAGATTTGATCTAAATTATTTTACTTGCGTCTGATTGGCTTTACAAACGGCCAACACGAGAATGCACAACTATATGGACGGGAATACCTTAACTATATGGAAGGGACGAGCTAAATGTACAAATCGACGGTTGAGACTTGCTGATAGGCATGCAAGACGACTGGAAAGTCTGCAGTCATCAATTTTCCTGATATATTTTTCTTTTCCTTTTGCAAGAGTGGGTTTCCGGAAAGAAATTATTCTAGCAAGGTAAAAAGCGGTGCGGCCATTACTAAGATGACCAGTTGCGTAGGGGGAAAATGAGATGCCATATGGTGAGTAGTTTGTACGGGCTTGACAATCTGGTATATAATTGTTATTCCCCACGTCTGCTAGGGAATCTCCGAACACATACATGTGTCTGGCACAAAAGGCTCTTTTTAAGCTGCTGTAAAATAAGTGATGACATCCTACCTAATATGCTTGGCATTGAGTTTTCCATTCTTATTTTGATGTGCGTATCCGGCAATTAAAACAATATATCGTACAATTTTTAATTGGTGGAAAAAAATAGATTTAGCTATTTATAATTGGACACATTGCTAATTAATATTGGGAATCATAAAAAGAAATAGTGGAAGAGATGTGTAGTAGTGTGGGTAGAAGCTTCTAATACTTAACTCTTATAATTGGTATCTATTTTTTATATTAGATAAATCCAACTAGTTTTAGTCAAGCGTAAAAAGAAAACCACCTAGGAGCCAAAAAGTACACTTGAGGTAGGCAAGTCCAATAAAAAGGTAAAAGAATCAGAGAAGGGGAAAAGATTTAGTAGCTGTTGATGTTAATTTAGTGTTTTTGGTGTATTTTCATAAGTTAGTGAAGATATAAACTTAAGATTTAAATATCAATACTTGTGGTTAAATGTTCTAGTAAGTGCAAATTAGTCAATCACCAACCAAATAAGCTAAAAATGATTGACAATTAGTATGACTATTACTACATGTGTGATCAGCTATTAGTACATATGTTCTCATTGTTTAAACTCTTTTAAGAATGGTAATAGATGTACCTATGAAAAAATGATCACATATATTGGTTACTAGATTTCTTCCTCTAGTTATGCATCTCTCTTTTTTCTTTAATCAAAAAAAGATTATGTCAAATGGATTTAAATTGAGAAACCAAAACAAAAAGATAAAGATTCATAATAGTAATTTGAATCTTTTTTTTTTGAAAAAAAAAGGTGAAGTGGTTTCATTTGGATAAATCAAATAAGAAGGAGAACACAGTTTAGTTTGATAAAGTAAGATGGTAAAGAATTATTGGAAGCTTGACTACATTTTAATAAGAGAAGAGTAGGTGAAGTAGTTAAGTCATTTAATAAGGCATCACCTCTCCAATAACTTATTTTGTTGAATTGTAGAAAGGTGGATGAAAGTGAGATTTAATTGCTAAGTCAATCTTATTTTTAAAAAATTATTTGTTACAAGAGATTTTTAAATTTAACCAAAGGACAACCTTTGTTCATATTGAATAAATCTATAGACGCCACTTTAAAAATTCGATGGTCCTAAAGGTGATAATGAGATTTAAAGTTTTTTCTTTGGTATCTTTTTAGATTAATTTTTTAGTTCTTGAATCATCTTGTCAATGGTAATCAATTAAAGATTTCATACAGAAAGTAGTTGACTTCACCATTATAAAGGTCAAGCTAGGACTAGCTCTATAATAATTTAGTATATAACAACCTTAACTTTTAATTAAAATAACAATATAGTTCTATTATATATATTCAACATGTTTTGATCTATGAAAATGAGGAAATTTACATATAATGTATGTCTTATCAGCTTAGTAAAAAAACTAGACTTGTCTCTAAATTGTGTAATTTTAAAATCATATAAATTTATATAAGCAAAAGGTATTGACTTTAACGATTTTTTTAATAATAATATTTTTTTAAATAAATCTTTAATTAAGGGGGAAAAGGTAAAGGTGTTTTCTACAAGTAAATTTTTTTAATTATAAAATTATATCATATTTGATCAAAAAATCTTTCATTAGAAACCTACCCACATTCACATGGGAATAGTCTTACATTAACACACACCAAGTAGTGTATCAAACTAGTCATTGCTCAAATTAAATCAATAACCCTTCTACTAAAGCCAATCTTAGTGATGCAAAAAAACATGAACTTCAAATTTACTTGATCTTAGCCCTTAGAAATGTCCAACTTAAGAGCCATCCAAAGGATTTTTCTTGTCCATAGAATGTAATATTTCATGAGTTGAGATAGCAACATCAAGAATTTTTTGACTCGGGACAAACCCTTTCTTGGAGGGACTTATATACTTGTCCAGCTAAGGCTTGATGAGATTAGTGATGACCTTAGCGAACACTTTATAGATTGCATTACAAGGCTGGTGGGTCTAAAGTTTGCAAGAGATTTTGGGTCCTAGTTTTTGGGCACCAACACAGTGAATGTCTTCTTTAGGCTTTTTAGAAATGTACCTATTCTGATAAAATTTTGCATAGCTTTGCTAATGTTGGCTTTAACAAGATCCCAAAAGAATTGGAAGATTGTTGGGGGAAAGCCATTGGGACTAGAGGATTTGTAAGGCTTCATGCAAAATATTTCCATTGGGATTTCCTCCTCTATGAGTAGACCAAGAAGCCTCTTATTGTCATTGCCATTCAACATAGATGTGATTAAGTCAATCAGATTATGTCTAATCCCTAGGCTACTATTAACATTATGACTAGCCAAAGTATCCTTAAGGAATTGGGTCATTGATCCTCCCATTTCCTCAGAATGTGAAAGGGTTTTTTTATATCTATCTAGGAGAGAACTTATAGTATTTCTCTTTTAGTAGGTAGAAGTCGATCTATAGAAGAAAGAAGTGTTACTATCATCCTCTACCAGCAATTGAATTCTAGATAGATCTTCTTCCAAAAATTTCCTCCTAGGTGATATTATTCTTCAATTTTTTCCTCAAATTTTCTCCCTTGAGGTGATCTTCAGTAGACACACCCCCAGTTTTCATAGCCCTTTGAAATCTATTCAGATTATTTCCAATGACCTCCTTTTGTTTAAAGATATTACCAAAGGATGTCTTACTCCATTCTATAACCTCACTTTTAATATTTTCTAGTTTCTTAGTTAGTCTAAACATGCTGGTGCTTATTACCTTGATGTTTCATCCATCATGCACTTTCTCTTTGAATTCTAGGTGTGAGTGGCACATTATCTCATATCAGAAAGGTTAGGGTCCTCTCTAGGTGTTTCCTTTGAGAAGAAAAGAATAGGGGAGTGATCTGTGACCATTCTAGCAAGAGTATGTGTTAGAATCTGATAAGATTAATAACCCAAAAAACTAGTGCAAAGAGTAAATATCTAAACTACGAATGCAAATGATACAAAATCAAAATAGCATCATAGAGTTAGTTTCCAAGAGAGTAATGCAAATGATGGAAGCAAAATAGCATTAAGAGGATGCAAAAACAAGAGATGCAAATACAAGCCAGGTAGCATGCTTATATAGGCTAGGAAGAGGGAGGAGGTGGCAACACCAACCAATGAGGAGCAACCATCTATCAGACTAAAGATAGCAAAGTATCTTCCCAAGATAGCTAATGGATGCTCACATGTAGGAAGGTGACACCTCACAACCATTCACCTAATAAGACATGCTTTATTAACCTAAGTGAGATTATTAAAAGTTGTAGGAAAAACCTAGCAAAATAGGAAAAATAAAAAACTACACTAACACCCCCCCATAAGCGAAGCTTAGGTGGATGTAGAAATGGGTCCTAGCAAGTCAAGCCTGATGAGGTACCCATGTACATAAGATTTCTCAAAAGAGAGAGAAAAGAGACCCCCCCACAAAAAAGTTAGGACTACGAGTGAGAGGAAGAGGCCCCCCCAAAAGATGAAGCATCCCGCACCCCCAACAAAGCTCGCAAATGAAGGAACTTACTCTCAATGAAGGGTTTGGTGAAGATATCAGCAACTTGCTCGAAAGTTGGACAATAGCGAAGGTCAATGACATGACCATGGATGAGCTCCCAGATGTAGTGCATGTGGACCTCTATGTGTTTGGTTCGTTGATGATGAACTGGATTCCGTGAGATCTGAATGGCACTCTGGTTGTCACAAAATATGACTAATGGCCGTCTGATCTGGATACCAAACTCATTGAGAAGATTTTGAATCCAAATGGCCTCAGTGGCGCAATTTACAGCCCCCCGATACTCAGCCTCAGTAGAAGACAGAGCAATAGCAGACTGCTTTTTGCTCGACCAACAAACAGGACCGGACCCAAGTGAGAAGCTATACCCTGAAGTAGACTTGCGATCCTCAGAATCACCTGCCCAATCTGAATCTGTGTAGCCCACCAAATCAAGCTCAATACCTGCTGTGTAGTGAATCCCACAGTTATGAGAACCCTGAATGTAGTGAAGGATCCACTTGGCTGCTTTCCAGTGTAACTCATGGGGCTCCTGCATGAATCGAGAGACCATGCCTACAACATAGGAGATGTCAGGTCTCGTATGAGTTAGATAAATGAGACTCCCAACAAGTTGGCGATACAAAGTGCCATCAACAAGTGGAGAAGAACATTGAGCCTCAAGTTTGACTCCAGAAAGGAAGGGAGTTAGAGCAGGATTATAGTCAGCCATATGAAACCTTGAGAGTAAATCTAGAGCATGCTTGGATTGTGTGATGGTGATCCCAGAAGGAGACTGAACGATCTCAATCCCGAGAAAGTAATGCAACAAGCCCAAGTCAGTCATCAAAAAACTGTCCTGAAGGGCCACTTTGACAGCCTTAATGGTGGGTGAAGAACTTCCTGTGATCAGCAAGTCATCAACATACAAAACCAAAAATAGAAGTGAATCACCCTGTTGCAAAATGTACACTTTAGGATCATAATGACACCAAGTGAACCCAACTGATAGAAGGAAGGAGTCCATCTTGGCATACCAAGCCCAAGGAGCTTGTTTGAGGCCATAGAGAGACTTTTGAAGATGACACACAAGTGAAGAATCCTGAAGGAAGCCCTGTGGCTGCTCCATGTAGATCTCCTCATGAAGGTCACCATGAAGAAAAGCACTCTTCACATCCATCTGATGTACTTCCCAACGATTAGTTGCAGCAATGGCAAGAACAATTTGAATGGAATTCATTCGGGTAACTGGCGCAAAAGTCTTAGAGTAGTCAATCCCAGGAACCTGGGAGAATCCTTTGGCGACCAAGCGAGCCTTGTGTTTGTCAACTGACCCATCTACTACAAATTTTGTCTGATAGATCCACTTACATCGAACAAGTTTTCTTCCTTTAGGAAGAGGGACAAGATCCCAAGTGTGGTTCCTCATGAAGGAACTATACTCTTCCTGCATAGCTATATCCCACTCAGAAATACTAGAAGCCTCATGAAAGGACTGTGGATCTGAGGTAGTAGCAATGAAGACATGTGGAGCATCCTGGAATTGTGAATGAGTTTGCCTGGTGTCTGATGGATCCCCAACCCAATCACTTGCAGACTGCAAGGTCTGTCTAGCCCAAAGTGGGCAAGAAGATGGAGAATTTGGAGGGGAATCATTAACCTCTAAATGATGACTAGGAGAGGAAGGAGGTGAGTTCTCTGAATCACCTTCTACATCAGAAGTAGAGGTAGAAGACTGTTCAGGTGAATCTGACTCATTAGAAGATTTGTCATGTATTCCAAGTGACTCTAATGTCAAGGTAGAAGGAGTTGGAGAAGTGATAGAAAGTGAGCTTGAAGATCCCTCCGTAAACTGAACACTCCTCTCAATGAATAACTCATGTGTAGTAGGGTGGAGCAACCAATAACCCTTCACACCATCAGGATAACCTACAAATATGCAAGGTCTGCTTTGCAGATCCAAGGCCTTACGTTTCTCTGTAGGAATGTGAGCCCATGCAGGGGAGCCAAAAACTTGAAAGTGCTTAACTGATGGTTTTTGACCGCTCCAAGCTTCAAAAGGAGTAACTCCCTTCAAGGCTCGGTGAGGAACACGGTTCTAGATATAACAAGCACAGTTAATGGCTTCTGCCCAATACTGTGGTGCAAGAGATCTAGAGTGAATCATATAGTTTGCCATTTCCTTCAAGGATCTATTCTTCCGTTCTGCAACACCATTTTGCTGAGCATTGTATGGAACTGAATGCTGTAAATAAATCCCCTCTGAAGTGCAAAATCTTTCAAATCGATGGTTGACATACTCACCACCATTGTCTGTGCGTAAAACCTTGATGGCTTTCCTAGATTGCTTTTCTACAAAAATTTTGAAGCCTTGAAAATGATCAAATACCTCTGACTTCTATTTGAGAAAGTATACGCATGTATATCAAGAAAGGTCATCAATGAATGTGAGGACATATCGGGCCCTACTAAAAGAAGGATGTTGAAATGGACCAGCCAAATCACTGTGAACTAACTCTAGTATCTGTGAAGCTCTCCATGCCTTACTTTTGTCAAAATTTTCCTTAGGATGCTTACCAAGAATGCAACCTTGGCAAACACCTCCTGAGAACTGAACCGAAGGCAACCCTATGACCATGCTCTGCTGGTTGAGCTGATGCAAATAGCGGAAGTTAAGATGGCCAAACCGCTCATGCCATAATTTAATCACATCATTAGAGTGAGTGAGAAAAACAGATGAAGGAGGATCAGGAACAAAGTGAGAAAACAGATAGAGTCGTGACTAATGATCTGCTCTCCCAACTGCAACTACAGAATCACTATGCAACTCACGTATCTCCACTGAATCAGGAGTGAACTCAACCTGCTTGCCTAAACCTGTGTGAGTGATTTGGTATATTGATAGGAGATTAGTTGATAATGAGGGTACACAAAGAACATCATGGAATGTGCCATCCCCCACATCAATAGACCCTCTCCCACACACCTCAATAGGAGTGTCATCACCCATCAAAATAGAAGGCATAGTACATGGCTCCAAGGATGCAAGTTCTTCCTTAGATGAAGCCATGTGGTGCGAAGCACCTAAATCAAGAACCCAAGTGGATGGTGAGGAAGCAACTGCAACAAGAGCTTTGCCCTTTCCTTTCCCTTTGTTGTTTTCTTTTGCCTTGTTAGACTCTTCATTAGAATTTTGTTTGATAGACTCAGGAACACTAATATTATTCTTCTCAAGAATGTATGTCGAGTGATCAATTTGTTTCTTCAAAAATTTATGTTCATCATGACCGAGTCTTTTACAATAGGCACATTTAACCTTTTCTTTCTTAGGCTTATCACCCTTAGAGGATGAGGTATCAATAGTTGCTTTTGAAGCAATTGGTATCTGATGCTTCTTTTCCTCACTATTATTTTGTTTCTCATCCTTACTATTGTTGTTACTACTTTGTCCTTTTTGTTCTTTTGTGCCTTGGTTGGTTGCTAAGGCATGTGACTTAGAGGACTTAAGAATGCCCATCTGGATTAGCTTATCCTATTCTCGAGTGAGATTGACAGAAAAATCATCTAGAGATGGCATGGTGAATTGAGTACCAAGTGCACCCTTAGTAGCATAGAAGGTAGAGACAAACACAGAATATTCTGAACTTAGCTTAGAGAGAATACTGAGAATCAGTTGTTCATATTTCTTTTCAATTCCACATTGTTTTAACTGCAGCCTTAGTGACTTTAATTTGGTGAAGAAATCTTGGATTGTGTTGAAATTTCCTGGACTCAAACTAATTAATTCATTTTCAAACATATGACCCCTCATTGAATCTTGTGTGCCAAATAATGTTTCTAGCTTTGTCCATACTTCATTTGGTGTATCCAAAGACTCAATGTGAAATAGCAAGTCAGGAGAAATAGACAAACACAATGTTCCATATGCCTCATCACATTTGTTAAACCACTTAGGCTTGTCTTCATCTTTAGCAGGTTCAGTTTCAAGTCCCATAGTTATCCTATTTAATCTAGCTTTCCTTAAGTGAATTATCATGCGTGATTTCCACTCAAAGTAATTGTATGGAGTTAGGATGGGCATATTTGTTTGATCCATGATGAAGAAATGCAAAGAAATGCTAAAAAGAAGAGAACCTAGCCACGACAATGCCCCCCCCTTTTTACTCAATCAAAGAAAATCCCCCCCCCCCCCCCCCCCCCCCCCCCAAAAAAAAAAAAAATGATTTGGCACTTTATTTTAGTGCATTTACAACTACCACTAGAAAGAGATACTTAGTGGTCTTGATTTCAATGCATTACAAACCCTCATGAAGAGCATATGCTAAAAGTGAAACTTGGGCACAATAATCAAAGAAACAAATATCACCACTGCAATCTATTCAAAAAATCATGCACTTTCAAAAAAAGAATCACCTCAATACGAGGTCATATGAGAAAGTTATGATCCTCTGAAGTTTCCAAAATGAGAACTGTGCACAGTCACGGCTAAGAATCTACTATTTTTGAAGAATTCATGCATGAAAATCAAAAAACAACTCCACTAGTGGATAGAGCACAAAAAAATAGCCAAGTTCATAACAAGAATCATCAAAATTGGAGTCCATATGAGCAAGAATGAGTCATTTGAAAACTGCATTCAAATCTGCGACTGCCAACGGAGAGGGGTATGGCTGTAGCTTTGCATGCTTGATTCTGAAAAATATACGGCTTGCATGCAAAATATAAAAGATACCTAGATGGTTTTTTGGGGCTGCGAACAAAACCCAGAAAGTGTTTTTCTTGCTGATGTACAGAAGATGTTGTTGTAGTGTAAATCAGACGCCTTTAACAGTAAAAAATGGCTCCAAAAATCAAAAAATGACCCCAACAACCAAAATATGACATGCAAATGCTGGATCAGCTTCTTAAGTCCATCAATGGCATGCTGAAACTTGCAAAACTGATTGAAAACTCCAAATATGCAAGTTGATTGTCAGATTTCAGATTGAAACCCCAGAGAAAAACTATTTTTGTCAAAACTTTTCTGATTCTCAGGATCATCCAAAGATGCAAGAGAAGAGCATACTTCATTTTTCAAAAAACTACAATAAAGTTTATTTGCCCCCCCTGAATCTCTCAAATAAGGAAACTAAAATCTACTCTTGCACATAGAAAAGCTCTGATACCATGTTAGAATCTGATAAGATTAATAACCTAGAAAACTAGTGCAAAGAGTAAATATCTAAACTATGAATGCAAATGATACAAAATCAAAATAGCATCATAGAGTTAGTTTCCAAGAGAGTAATGCAAATGCTGGAATCAAAATAGCATTAAGAGGATGCAAAAACAAGAGATGCAAATACAAGCTAGGTAGCATGCTTATATAGGCTAGGAAGAGGGAGGAGGTGGCAACACCAACCAATGAGGAGCAACCATCTATCAGACTAAAGATAGAAAAGTATCTTCCCAAGATAGCTAATGGATGCTCACATGTAGGAAGGTGCCACCTCACAACCATTCACCTAATAAGACATGCTTTATTAACCTAAGCGAGATTATTAAAAGGTGTAGGAAAAACCTAGCAAAATAGGAAAAATAAAAAACTACACTAACAGTATGAAGGGTTGAGGAAGAGGATATGTCCCAACTAGGAGAACAAAGTAATCTATCCCATTTGACATGAATGAGGTCTTGTCCCTTTCTTTTGTTGGACCAAGTGAACTTGGGGCCCAAGAGTTCTAGGACCATTAGATTAGTTGAGCTAATAAAGTTGGCCAAGTCTATCATCCTATCATTAAAGTCCATAGAACCTCACATCTTATTTGAGGGGAAGAGGGGGTGTTGAAATCTCCCATACAAAGAGATTTCAAGTTACCATTGGAGGTTAGGACCGCTATGATATCCTCCTAGTTAGACAACCTACTAGCTTGTGAGTAAGGAGCATAAATATTAAAAAGAAGTCAGGATATATCCTGGTTGTGAAACATCATAGCCAAAACTTTGTGAGAAGAGGAAATAATTGTCTCTGCTAATTTACCTAGATTCCAGAATGTTGCAATAGCCCCATAAGCACCATTGGCCTCAACATAGTGAAACTCGATGCCATGCTAGAGACTGTTAACAATGTGAGCATAGTTGTCATACTTCATCTTAACTTCCTAAAGAAGCATCATGTTGATTTTATTTGTTAGCACTAAGTTTTTAACTACAAAATATTTTTGGGAACTATTCAAATCCCTTATATTCCAAAAGAGGACCTACATTTATTCCTTTTCTTTTGTGAGCCTTCCAAGGTTGATTGCATTACATTAGAAATCTAAACATTTTTGGCCTTTGTTCTTATTGTTCAAACATTTGGCCTTCCCACTCTTGTATCACTTCTTGCATATGGTTTCAATTTAGTTCGTGTCCTCTTTTTTGTCTATTTAATAACTTATGAGGAGAATGGGGGTCGGGAATGCTCCATTTATAGTATTAATGTAATGGCTTCCAATCAATTTCATGGGAGGGAAACCTTAGGTAATTTTATAAAGAAATGAGATATATAAAATTTATAGTACAATATTTTGACAAATAGCTATTAGTCATTAATATACTCATTGTAATTGCATCAAATAGAAGAGATATAGACTTATGTTATCTTAAAGAATGGATAATGACATAGAAAACTAGTAGAACATTCATCTCAGCAAAAAAATTATAAGCCAATGCATTGATCCACACAGAGGTCCCTTTCTAAATCTAAAGACATATGGTGGATCTATCAGGATAGTGCTATCAACAAAAATATTATATGATGCACTACATCACAACACCAATTCAGAAATTAATGACAAAGATTTAGATTTCCTAATATTAATGACAAAGATTAAGATTTCCTATAATTAGTTAATGCAAAAGATCCAATTTTTTCTTCAATGGTTGCACCAAAAATATTTATTCATAAAGTGCACCCACCATTTTGTCATCCAATGGTGAGGTGGCTCCCAGTGTTGGAATGAGCAAGTCTAATAATTTTGATAAATCCAAAATAAATGACAAATGATAGATGCATTCCTTGTAAGGAAACTTGGCAATAAAGAATATAACCGTTTCCACATAACCCATAATAGATAAAAATAAACACGGAATTAAAATCCACATGCAAGAGAATAGACAACATACCCACAAAATTGTGACACAAGATATACCCTGGGAAACCCTCATTGAGGGAAAAAAATCTAGCCCCCAAAAGCATCCATCATCATGTATTATTCAGCAAAAATACCATTGCCATACAACCATGGAAGCCTTCATGGCCATAGCCACAACCGAGCAAACTATGTGAACAAGCATGAATCCACACATCCCATGCCATGCTTTCAACCTTCACAAATGCTCCCTTGGCTAACCTGTCAAGCCTTGTCCTGCTTGAATCTTGCCTTTTGTCTTCTCCTTGTCACTCTTTTTCACTATCTACAACAACTACCCTTGTGGCTGCTTATATAGTATCAAGTCCCACAAAACCACCAAGTGGTATTACATAAACCATGTGCTACCTAACCCACTGACCCCACATTTAATATTGGGCATTTAATTCTTTTCCCCAATATTAAATAATTACATGAAATATTTTCACAATGTCACAATACAACTCATCAAGAATATTCCATGGGAATCTTTACATGTTGCACGTCCATCTAGGTACAACATTACATAATAATAATAATAATAAAAAAACAATATTATGCAATGTGTGCAACACCCATTATCTCAACATTCCTTACTCTCTTCCTCCTACTCTAACAATTACTTCTTCTAATGGAAATGATAGTTCATATATGTACTTTTTGTTTTTGGAGTCACTTCTCAATGAAGATTTTGAGTTGTGAAAGCCAAGCCAAGCGTTAGATACAAAAAAATTTCACATCAATCTCAATTAGTTACTTTAAAATTTAGTTATAGAATATTAATGTTTAGATTAGTTTTGTTTAATTTCTCTAGCTACCACTAATTTTTTCGTACCATTTAAATGAATTTAGCTGTCATAGTTGCTCCCAAATGTCCAAAAAAATTCTATTTCCCTTTGAATTTCAACTAAATTTTCCAATTGAAAAAGAGAACCCCCGTCCCCCCTTCCACCACCAGCACACCCCCCACCCCCCCGCCCCCTGCAACCTTTTTTTTCTTTTAATAGAACAATGAATGAGAATATTTAGGTGAAAACATTGTGAAAATATTATAATCTACAAATCTAAGTCACATTTTTGTCCCTTTGCATTTGTATATTATTTCTTCACACCAATTTTCTTAAGGATTCAGATGTTCACAACTAAGTTTGTTTTTCACTCTAAGAAAACCCTTCCAATTTAACTAAAACAAAATCCATTTGAAATAATAGCTTTAACTAAAAATGTCTACCCAAACATTTAGAGTGATACTAATAAGTATTAACATATACACACTTAGTTTTAGAAAGCTTATAATCCATTCTAAGCTGCTTCTCAAGCTTAAGTGACTATTTTATTGGACAAGGTTTATATGACAAAAAATTGTACATTTTAGTTGAATGATGTTAAAAACTGAGTAATACATCATCATTCACTTTAGTATAGAATTTTTTTGAATGTTTACATTTATTAATTATTTGAGGATAATAGAAATATTTAGACTTAATTTCTTAGTCAAAGTTAATCATGATTATCTAATATTTTAAAAATATGAAGATAAATTAAGAATATTTTTCATTTTTATAGATTATAATTAATGCCATTACCTTTATTAAAGGCATTAAACTTGACCATCTTTTTAGAGTTGGTTAAGTTGAATAATGTCACATTGAAATATAATAATGTTAATCTTCTCATAAATTTCATAAAGAAAAAATTAAAGAGAAATAAGTAAATACATTAACCTCACCCTTTCTAAACTAGAGTGCTACATTGATGTGTAAGTTGTATGAATGGGCAGGTTCCTATAAATTTATGTGAAATGTTCAAATGAGTCTATCAAAAAAATATTTTCATTCCTCACTTCGACTTGAAACACAAGTCTTATACACTTTGCAATGCTCTATATTGTTCCTCCCCCAAAATTTCTTCATTATTCTCCCATAATAAACCTTTAATTTGCTAGCACAAATTCTTCACATGTTCCAAACTATGGGTGTGGGTGTGGGCATTAGCTAAGAAATGGGTGTGGGTGCATAGATGTTGTACCCATTTCATTGTGTATTCATAAATGGGTGTGGATCTGAGTTGGAAAATCCATTTGCATGCCACCTATTGGTGTGAGTATGATGTGGCCATTCTCAGGAGTGGCATTGAAAGATAATTGTGATTGGTTTTATAAACAAAAAATACAAGACTATTTTTTAAAACATTTTTCCAATTAAAATTTGATAAATTGAATTTATGGTGAATACTTCATATTTATTCCTCAACAAAATCTATGACTCTTGTCCTTCTGATCAACCCCTTTAAAAATGGTCATTCGACATGGGATACATGACTTTGAGTGGATTTGTAAAAGTTTTGGTGAATTTGAATATGCTCTAAAAGAAGCCAAAGTGATGATAGATAAAATAATTGAATATTTTAAATATATTGGTTGTGAACTAAAAAAGTACAATTCTAGAATTCTCACTGCTAATGATTTGAAGAAAGAAAATCACCATATCATTGATCCCCTTCTATTATGCAAAGAAAAATATAAGAAGTTGGATTGAATGGATGCTATGCCAATGCTAATGTGATGTGGCGAGTGTTGAGGCTAAAGATATTAAAGAATAGACAACATGGGGAGCCGTCAAAAATACAAATATGAACATTACAATAGTTGTAAACTCCTCTACAAGCATACAAGGGAAAACAAGTGTCACGAAGGGGAGCACCATAACAAGAGGTGTCTAGTTTACTATTTCTACTATTTTTGAAGTTTATGCTTTAAATTGGTTGTAATTAAAAGAAATTTTCTATATTAGATTGGAATGGTTTCCATTGGCAAAAGTTGAAACAATTATTTATATGGAAATGAATGAAATAGAAAGGATTTGTAGTTTTTCTTAAAAAATTGTTGTTGTTTTGACAACTAAGTGAGACTCAAATTTTAGAAGTTGTTTGTTCATATTGTGAAAATAAAAAAAAACTTAATTTTCAATAATAAATTGGCTTATTTTTAAAAGTTGTTTATTTCTATTCTATCTGATGCTTTCTATTGTTATTCATTTAATTGACATTGTTGGTCTGAAAAACCTATTTACAATTTTAGAATGACCATTATAATCTCATCTTTATGTGAGAATAATAGTTAAGGAAGTTAATTTCATGCATATAGATTTTTTTTTAAAGATTATTAGATATAGGCGGAGACTTATATTTTAACGTTTCTAAAATTCTAAGATTATAGCATTAATGAAGAAATGAACATAAGAAAGTATATATATTAAATTAATTTTATTTTTTTAATAGGAAAAAGTTATACACTTCCTATAATCTATTATTTTGTTAAAACCTTAATTATTTTAAATTTTGTCAAGCTTAATTTTGTTTAAAATATTGAAAACATTTAACAAACTTCACAGTATATTTAATAATTAGGCGGAACTCTAGCTCTATAGAGCTCTTGTTTTAAATATGATCATAATCATTTCAAAATGCCAATTGTATATATAGTATAATATACTTTTATTTCGTCAAATATTTTGCCTTCATTTCTTTAAACAAAGAATTTTAAGAGATGCAATTTCACCAAATAGAATCTGTGAACTAGCAGTCGTAGGTTTTGTGATCCAAAAGACTATGAATGGATAAACATAATATTAATGGCATGGAAAAAATAAAATACTAATGTGGTTGATCAAAATTTTAAATGAGACAACAAAATACTAAAGACAAAACAAAGTCAAAATTTTTTTTTACAAGTTCATGAAAACATGGTGATTCTTTTCAAAATTTTATGTTGTTTTGACTACAAACTATGCTGGTCATGAAGATCAAATGCTGAAATTTTTGAAAAAATCCATGATGTTTTTGAATTTTTGAAAATTAGTCATGTTACCAATTTAACATACCTCCTAAATTGCTATGTTATATACTGAGCTAAGTGTGTTTTAGTTGCTGAGAATACATATTACAGAATGAAAAGAATACAGAAAGTAAAAGTATAGGAATAAGTAAACAAGAAAATTGAAAACATTTATTCAAAATACAAGTACCAAAATAGTACATTTTTTATTGAAATATTCAAAACTGTTTTGATAAGGTACAAAGTGTTCAAGTTTTACATAGTATTTAAATACAATGCATTCAGATACCATGCAAACATTCTAAGCTCCTAACATAATATCTAAATAAACACATTGTATAAATAGAAAATTATTAAAGAAGATAAGAGGAAAGACATCCATTGCCTGAACAGAAGATTTATTGTGCTGAATGTTGAAGGGTTGAACCCACATCTCCGACTGGGAATAGTCCTGCAAAAATAAAAGAAGAGAAGGGTTAGTTCATATGAACCGAGCAATGGAAATCTTTCCAGTCATCTATACTCTACTGTTCCTACAACATGGTTATTCAGATAACTATATTAAAAGAAAAGAAGGCAAGAGAGAAATTTGAAAAGTAAAACATGTTTATGCTAATGAGTTTGTTCTATGTGTAGATACAGGTATGAAGTTTGAGGTTGTTGAAGGATCTTGCATAAATTACACGCTTGAAGCCTTTCAACTAAATCATGTAGAGGCAAAGACTAAAGACATGGGGAGACCCTTGAGGGGGCATACGTAAATTACAAGTATGAGCCCTTCTAGTTGAACCATAGCAGGAGATTGAAGACATGAGAAGATTGTTAAAGGGATGTACATGCGTTACAGGTATGAAACCTTTTAGTCAAATCATGGAGGTCTTAGAAAATTCTTAGTTTATAAGCTGGAGGAATTGGAGTGTGACAAGTATAAAGATCTTCACCAATTAGAAGACTAAATACAACAGACTATGATAAATATGTTTTAGATATTATATCAAAGGAAGGAAATATTTAGCTTGTACTTTCAGGATGAAATATCTGAATGAACAGTGCATACATTAAGGCCACATGTATAGAAGCTACTCAAGAAAACATAGGTATCAGATTTGATTAAAATTCATTTATCACATTCACATGCAAAAAAAGAAAAACCATGGTATAATGCTAGGACTACAAGATGATCATCTACAGCAACAAAATTTGGTATGAATGAGAGATTACACCTCTCTTTCTATGTGCATGATATTTACAAGATTATAATAATCTTTTGAGGTAGCAAAGTATACATCAAGTATTTTCATAAAGAAGTTCAATCAATAAATAAATTGTAAGCAAGCATCAAAGGTTAAAGCATGATGGATAGCTACAATAAAGATATGGTGTATAAAAATGCAAATAGAAGTAATGTGTATTTAGAACGAAGTATAATGCATCCTAGAATCAAATGATATAGGAAGAAAATGAAAAGACAAGCATAATAGATGTGAGATAATAAATAAAGCAAAATGACAAGTAACTTTAATGATGAAATAAAAGGAAGAGGAAAGGATTCATGGCTAGCAAGTAGAAGCTATCCAACAAAAAGGGAAATCTGAAGTATTCATGGTGTCTACAAAAAAAAATGGCATTCACTCAAAGATATGGTGTCTAAACCAAAAAAACTAGCAGATAATGGCATATAATAGCAAGAAACACACCCAAAATTGCAAGAGAAGATCATGGCGCCCATGGCACAAACACTAGTAAACTTTCATGGAATAAAACATGAAAATCCACTACCAAAACAAAGGAAGAACCCAACAAAAAATGGTGCCCATACTCCACTAAAAAGCATAGTCAAAGAAAAACGTCCATGGCAGGTAAAAATTGCAGCAAGTTTGGCCATGGCTAGGGTTTGAAAACCCTCATTCTCTTCTTCCTTGTGTGATTGAAAATGATCAAAACTAAAACAAAACATAACCTTATGCCACCCTTTTTACATTCCTTTGCCATATTTCATAAACTTTTGGGTCCATGGTAGTAGTTGAACATTTAATTTTTGAAAACTCCATTATTCATAAAACTTAAGTTTCATATGCATTAAGTTTTATAATGCCAAATATCATAATCCATTTCAATGCATATAAAACTTAAAAGATAAATAAAGATATTCTATCTAAGTGTAATATATATTAAATGAGTTTTATAATATTAATCATTTAATAAGTATAACACTTATAAAATATATTTTATATATATTCCCTTTCTTATACTTATTGATACTAATGTGTTTAAAAATTGATAAAATATACTGATAAACATATTAATATTAATAAATATAAGAAAAAGAAGTTATGATTGTAAAATTAATATATCAAATGGTTACAATTATAAAACATTTGATTTTATTGATTAAATAAAGGGAATTACGTGGACTTAATGATTTTAAATGCCTAAATACAAGGGGAGTTGAGTGTGTATTTTTGACCTCGAAAAGAACATTCAGGTAATGCTTTCATAAGGAGCTATTTTTGGAGGCTAAGGGCAGTTCAAGTTTCTCATGCAGTGATGGAGCACTTTAGTGCTATTTTTAGTGATTTATGAAGTAGTTAAGGCCAGTTTTGCATGTAGTTCATGATGAGAGCCTATTTTATGCATATTTTGCATAATTATAAGGAGTTTTACATGCTATATTTTTGGGTTACTTAAGTGATCCAAGTTTGGGTTTTATGCATGATTTTAAGGAGCTACAGGTAGTTTTCCAATTATCTATCAATTGGGTAGGTGATTGATGATAGTTTTTAGAGACATCTTCATAGTTTCTATCATTTTTGATTAATTTTTTCTAGGCATGATCTTGGAATCCAAATTAGGGTTATGAGTTCTATATATTGTACATTCACCTCATTATGAGGGATCTTCTTTTAGATTCAAATTTTTGCACTTTGTAGATTTTGAGTTGGTTGTAAGAGAAAATTTGTAGCAGAACTTTTTTCAGCATTGGTTATAGAGATTTAGGTATTCCTTCTCATTGATTCTTGTGCAATATTGTGAATTTTTTACTTTAATGTTGTGTTCACCTTCATTTAAGTTACATTCCTTATTGCAGATTTGAATCTTGATACGTGTGATTATAGGTCTTTGTTTGTAATCATTGTTCTTTTTGTAGAAAATTGGTAAAACCTAGGTTTTCTTTCCAAAGTAGAAGATCCCAATCCTTGCATAGAAACACTTTTGTGATTACTTGTTTGTCTAAGTATTGTGTATCAATTGTGTCTTTCATAATTTGTGTTGATTTAATTAAAGTTACATTCAAAACCATCAATGTATCACCTCATTTAGGTTAGTATTTATTATTTGTCATTAACTTCTTATCCCTTATCTCGAGTATAATTTAGGTTTTAGGTGATCACTATTTAGGAACCTGCCTAGCTTTTGGGGATTCATCTCTCATTTCAGGACAACCCACCACCTGAGAGAGTTTCCATATTTCAATAGGATGCAAGATTCTGCATCTTGCTATAGGTACAATCCTGATTGACAACAGTTTTCTGGCATGCTCAGTGGGACACACTTATTCTCAGTTCATTTGAGTCATATAAATTTCCTAGTTTTTGGTGTAAAGATTAGTATTACAGCCTTTAGAGGTAGAATTTACACACACTTGGCAACTTGGACAAGGAAGAATTCACTTGGTTTCATAGGATCAGTTGCTGGTATGTTTATTACAATTTTATATTTAGACTTATAGCTTACTATATGAGCAGATATGTCAAATTATTATGGTAAGTTAGTGTACCCATCTTCGTATTATGACAAAAATGTATATCAAGGTCCTTATTAGTCATATACACATAGTCAGAATGTTGATTTTACTCTTACAATAGTTTATCTGAATGCTCAAAGTTGTTATCAGACTCAAGATTATGAGATTCAACGTGAACTCCAAGAATTTAAAGAGACTAGAAAATGACATGACAAATCAAAAGATATGTTGCAAGATTTTAACAATTAGACAAATGAGCTTAAGAGGCAACATGACTTCCAAGCACATCTAGATGAGTTAGCTCATCACGCCCATATTCATGAGTAGGAAGTTGAAGAAATGCATAAGAATTTTAGAAATTAGTTGACTGAAGAAAGAAGATGCTATGAAGAGCTTCTTGTTCGAAAAGAACAACAGTATGAGGTACGATGTCAAAAGTATGAAGAAGGTTTTCAAAGGAAATTGAGAGCACATGAAGAATTTCATGACAAGGAGCTACAAGATCAAAAGATTATAATCAGAAGGTTGGAAACCTCATATAAAAACTTAAGAGAAGCTCAGGAAGATAATGGTATTTCAAGTCAACACAAAGAAGAAAATCAGATCATAGCTCCTACTAAGAAGGCAATCTAGGAACCTAGATTTACTAAAGAAGATATTCAATCACCTTTAATGCTAGCTCAGATTTATGGTCATCAATATGAAGTACAGAAGGTAGATTTTGAAAAGAATCTTGATAATCATATTGCTGCACATGAGGTAGAAATGAAGATAAAGCTTGTAGAACAACAGTCTTCCAGTACTAAAATTCCAAGCTTCCTACAAGAGCTCTTAAAGAAAGATACTCAAATTTAAAATTAAATATACCCATGCTTCATCAAGCAAGAAAAAGAAGATCCTATACTTCAGCACATATTGTCATATAAAAAACTCATTCCTAAAGCTCAACCATTTTTGAACGTTCCAATTTAGCATGTTAAGGAGATTCGTAAATTTGATTTTCCAAGTTTTAATGATTTCCTTCCTAAACAACAGGTGAAAATTGAAAAATAAGATCCACCACAAGAAGTTTCTCATATAGAAAAAGTTGATAGTTTTCAAGGTCCACGTGATTTGTTTAATGAGCTCCCTAGTTTTGTGAGTGAGGAAGAAGATGAGGTTCATGCTGAACAAGAGGAAAATCAAAAAATACTCAAATTGATTTTAGGACAACAAGAAGAGAAAGATGATTTAACTATTTTGGACATTCAAGATAATTCTACTAAGGTATGTAACAATCCTATCTTTTTTTTAAGTTTGAAAATGATGATAAGGAGGTTGCTTTTTGTGATGAAATGGAAGCATTTATTATAGAATTAGACATTCCTTATATATCAATAGATAAGGCACATCAAGTGCAGATAGTTATTATTAAGGAAACTGCTAGGGACAGTCAAGTTAGGCTGATGCATTGGTTGTAGTCTCTTTATCTATTACTGGTAAAAGATAAAAATATGTTGAAACAAGTAGATTTATCAATCTTTGATCAACAAGAATGTGAGTTAAAGTTGATTTATTACTAGTTCAAAGGCATAAACATAAAGACAATGTTGAAGAGAGATGATAAGAAGTAGAAACAAACATAGTTTTGGTGTATGAGGAATAGGTCAATCAAAAAATTGCTAATGTCAAAGGTATGGTTTTTTATGAGGACCAGGAAAGCATTATTGAAGACTTTTGTTATTTCCTTGATAATGATATGATACCATTCGAGGAGGTAATTTTTGATCAGCAACATTAGGTATATGAATTGATTCCCTTGCCTCTTGATTCTCTTGAATTTAATATTCCAAATCAGTTTGATGTTATGGTTGAAAGGAAGGTTGAAATGGTTAAAATCAGAAAGAGTGAGCTAGAATATGTCATCACAAAGGGCTGCCCTATTAGACATTGTGCTAGGATGGATCTAAAATGTGAAGCTTTAGACATTAAAGAGAAGCTCCCACCTGCACATGCATCTTAGTCATGTCTTAATTTTGATTAGATTCAAGAAGTAGGTGAACTAGTCTATTACTTTTAGAATATGCTTCAAGTACAACTGATAGTTTCACTCACGTGCTATATCATTTCTTTTGTATGGATGCATGAAGTCTACCTTTTGTTGGTCAGAAAAGGGAGCTATTTCAATCAGTCAGTAAATGGATATATTTGAGAATCTTGATGATTGATTAGCTTAGGGTAGGTAAGGTGTGATTTAGTTTTTAGATTTCAATAAGTGTTGCTTCAACACATTCAGATTCAAATTTTTAGCATGTTAGTTGTTAATTGTTAGTAATAAAACTAGAAACTACAGAAAATCATTATCAAATCTGCCATCGATGCATGATGTAGATATCACACAAAGCATGGAATAAATTTTGATACCTTGAATCATATATACTTAATGAATTCATAACAGGTTACTAATGACATGATATAGCTTTCAGTCATTCAGCTATGAGGAAAATCAAAGAACATTCAAGCATATTGTTGGTACAAATTCTTTTGAAATACCCTCAGAAAAATAGCAAGTATAAATTTTGATTTTAAATTGTGGTTAACTTGAATAAGAATCTTGCCACACAATAAAAATATGATGTATTATCCACCATCATAGTCGACTGATATACCTCTATATAAAAACATGAAAATACTGAAAAATAGTAGGTATGATCACTCGAAAATAGCTGGTATACTACCCTAGTAAAATCATAAATAACACACCACATTTATGTTATGATGCAAGGTACAGATTGAAGCTCAATAGTTGAAGTTTTATAGTTATTTTCAATAAAATTTTCAGCCAAATTTGCAAGGTGTCATAACACTCAAAAGTTATTATTCCTCACAACCACGATACAATTGTGATGCCATAGAAAATAGATCATAAAAAGAAATCATACTTATTTGTTTGTTGTGATACAACTCCATCCTGGTTATCAAAATGAACAGCTACAGGATCCTATGGCACTAATAAATTTGTTTTAAATTTTTAGCTTTCAGTTTTCAGTTTCAATTTCAGTTTTAGTTTGGTGTGGTGAGGTGTGCTTATTTGAGCAATGTTTTAAGTTTGGTAATTTTCTAAATTTTGAGAATGTTCAGTTTTCTAAATGCTGAAGATGACTTTGTACCCAATGGACTTACAAGGTAGCTGGTCTATTACTATTTAGTAGGCAAAAACCCCTAAGAGGTCACAAAAAATGTTACCAATTTAACATACCTCCTAAATTGCTATGTTATATACTAAGCTAAGTGTGTTTTAGTTGTTGAGAATACATATTACAGAATGCAGAAAGTAAAAGTATAGGAATCAATAAAAAATAAAATTGATCACTTTTATTCAAAATACAAGTACCAAAATAGTACATTTTTTATTAAAATATTCAAAACTATTTTGATAAGGTACAAAGTGTTTATGTTTTACATAGTACTTAAATGCAATGAATTCAAATACCACACAAGCATTCTTAGCTCCTAACATAATAACTGAATAAACACATTGTATAAATAGAAAAGTACTGAAGAAGATAAGAGGAAAGGCATCTATTGCCTGAATAGAAGATTTATTGTGCTAAATGATGAAGGGTTGAACTTGCATCTCCGTCTGGGAATAGCCCTGCAAAACTAAAAGAAGAGAAGGGTCAGTTCATATGAACTAAGAAATGAAAATCTTTATAGTTATCTATAATCTACTATTCCTACAACATGATTATTCAAATAACTATATTAAAAGACAAGAAGGCAAGAGAGAAATCTGAAAAGTAAAACATGTCTATGCTAATGAGTTTGTTGCATGTCCAGATATAGGTATGAAGTTTGAGGTTGTTGAAGGACCTTGCATAAATTACATGCTTGAAGCCTTTCAATTGAATCATGTAGAGGCAAAGACTAAAGACATGGGGAGACTATTGAGGGGGCATATGTAAATTACAAGTATAGGACCTTCTAGTTGAACCATAGTAGGAGATTGTTAAAGGGACATACATGTGTTATAGATATGAAACCTTTAACTCAAATCATGGAGGTCTTAGGAAATTCTTAGTTTACAAGCTGGGGGAATTGGAGCGTGATAGGTATACAGATCTTCACTAGTTAGAAGACTAAATACAATAGACTATGATAAATATGTTTTAGATATTATATCAAAGAAATGAAATATTCAGCTTGTACTTTCAGGATGAAAGATATGAATGAACAGTGCATACATTAAGGCCACATGTATAGAAGCTACTCAAGAAAACATAGGGATTAGATTTGAATTAAATTCATTTATCACATTCAGATGCAAAAGAAGAAAAACCACAATATAATCCTAGGACTATAGAATGATCATCTATAGGAATAGAATTTGGTATGAATGAAAGATTACACCTCTCTTTCAATGTGAATGGGATTTACAAGATTATAATAACCTTTGAAGGCAACAAAGTTTACAACATGTATTTTCATAAAGAAGTTTCAATCAACGAATAAATTGTAAGCAAGAATCAAAGGTTAAAGCATGATGGATAGCTACAGCAAAGATATGGTGTATAAAAATGCAAATAGAAGTAATGTGTATTTAGAACAAAGTATAATGCAGCCAAGAATCAAATGATATAGGAAGCAAATGAAAAGACAAGCATAATAGATGTGAGATAATAAATAAAGCAAAATGACAAGTAACTTTAATGCTGAAACAAAAGGAGGAGGAAAGGACTCACGGCTAGCAAGTACAAGTTGTCCAACAAAAAGGGAAATATGAAGTATTCATGGCATCTATAGAAAAAATGACAGTCACTCAAAGATATGGCATCTAAACCGCAATAAATAGTAGATAATTGCATCTAACAACAAGAAACACACCCAACATCGCAAGATAAGATCATGGCTGTAAGGAATATATACGTTTCCACATAACCCATAATAGATCTATAATAATCACAGAATTAAAATCCACATGCAAGAGAATAGACAACATACCCACAAAATTGTGACACAAGATATACCCTGGGAAACCCTCATTGAGGGAAAAACCCAGCCTCCTAAAGCATCCATCACCATGTATTATTCAGCAAAAAATACCATTGCAATACAACCATGGAAGCCTTCATGGCCATAGCCACAACCGAGCAAACTATGTGAACAAGTATGAATCCACACATCCCATGCCATTCTTTCAACCTTCACAAATGCTCCCTTGGCTAACCTATCGAGCCTTGTCCCACTCGATTCTTTCCTTTCTCACTCTTACTCACTCTACAACAACTACCCTTATGGTTGCTTATATAGTAGAAAGTCCCACAAAACCACTAAGTGGTATTACATAAACCGTGTGCTAAAACCATGTGCTACCTAACCCACTGACCCCACATTTAATATTGGGCATTTAATTCTTTTTCCCAATATTAAATAATTACATGAAATATTATCACAATGTTAGAATACAACTCATCAAGAATATTCTATGGGAATCTTTACATGTTGCACGTCCATCTAGGTGGAACATTACATGATAAAAAAAAATAAAAAAAATATAGCAATATTATGCAATGTGTGCAACACCCATTATCTCAACAATGGCGTCCATGGAACAAACACTAGTAATATTTCATGGAATAAAACATGAAAATCCGCTACCAAAACAAAGGAAGAACCCAACAAAAAATGGCTCCCATACTTCACTAAAAAACACAGTCAAAGAAAAACATCCATTGCAGGTAGAAATCATAACAAGTTTGGTTGTTGCTATGGTTAGAAAACCCTCATTCTCTTCTTCCTTGCATGAGTGAAAATGACCAAAACTAAAACAAAACATAACCTTATGCCTCCATTTTTGCATGCCTTTGCCATATTTCATAAACTTTTGGGTCCATGGTAGGAGTTGAACATTTAATTTTTGAAAACTCCATTATTCATAAAACTTAAGTTTCATATGCATTAAGTTTTATAATGCCAATTATCGTAATCTATTTCAATGCATATAAAACTTAAAAAATAAATAAAGATATTTTATCTAAGTATATATACTAAATGAGTTTTATAATATTAATCATTTAATAAATATAACACTTATAAAATATATTATATATATTCTCCCTTTCTTATACTTATTGATACTAATGTGTTTAAAAATTGATAAAATATACTGATAAACACGTTAATATTAATAAATATAAGAAAAAGAAGTTATGATTGTAAAATTAATATATCAAATGGTTACAATTATAAAACCTTTGATTTTATTGATTAAATAAAGGGAATTAAGTGGAGTTAACAATTTTAAATGCCTAAATGCAAGGGGAGTTGAGTGTCTATTTTTGAACTCTAAAAGAACATTTAGGCAATGCTTTCATAAGGAGCTATTTTTGGAGGCTAAGGGAAATTTGAGTTTCTCATACAGTGATGGAGCACTTTAGTGCTATTTTTAGTGATTTGAGAAGCAGTTAAGGCCAGTTTTGCATGCAGTTCATGATGAGAGCCTTTTTTTATGCATATTTTGCAGAAGTATGAGGAGTTTTACATGCTATATTTTTGGTTTACTTAGGGGATCTGAGTTTGGGTTTTATGCATGATTTTGAAGAGGTAGGGGTAGTTTTCCAATTATCCATCAGTTGGGCAGGTGGTTGATGACAATTTTCAGAGACTTCTTCATAGTTTCTATCATTTTTGACTAATTTTTTCTAGGCATGATCTTGGAATCTGAATTAGGGTTATGTGTTCTATATATTGTACATTCACTTCATTATGAGGGATCTTCTTTCAGATTCAATTTTTTGTGATTTGAAAATTTTGAGTTGATTATAAGATCGAATTTGTAGTAGAGGTTTTTTCTACATTGGTTATAGAGATTAAGCGATTCCATCTCATTGATTCTTGTGCAATATTGTGAATTTTTTACTTTAATGTTGTGTTCATCTTCATTTAAGTTACATTCCTTATTGCAGATTTGAATCTTGATATGTGTGATTACAGGTCTTTGTTTGTGATCATTGTTCTTTTTGTAGAAAATTGGTAAAACCTAGGTTTTTCTTTCAAAGCAGAAGATCTTGATCCTTGCATAGAAACACTTTTGTGATTACATGTTTGTCTGAGTATTGTGAATAATTGCGTCTTTCACAATTCATGTTGATTTAATTAAAGTTACATTCAAAAGCATTGATGTACTACCTCATTTAGGTTAGTATTTATTATTTGTCATTCACTTCTTCTGCCTTATCTCGCATATAATTTAGGTTTTAGGTGATCAATATTTAGGAACCGGCCTAGCTTCCAGTGATTCATCTCTCATTTCAGGACAACCCACCACTCGAGAGAGTTTCCATATTTCAATAGGATGGCTAGATTCTATATCTTGATATAGGCACAATCTTGATTGACAAAAAATTTCTAGCATGCCCGATGGGACATGAACTGATTCTTAGTTCATTTAAGTCATATAAATTTACTGGTTTTTGACCCGTGAAGATCAGTATTACAGCCTTTGGAGGCAAAATTTACACACATCTGGCAACTCAACAAAGGAATAATTCACTTAGTTTCATAGGATCAGTTGTTGGTATGTTCATTATAATTTTATATTTAGGCTTCTAGCTTACTATATGAGCAGATATGTCAAATTATTATGGTAAGTCAGTGTACCCATCTTCATATTATGACAAAAATGTATATCAAGATCCTTATCAGTCATATACACATAGTCAGAATGTTGATTTTACTCTAACAAAAATTTATCTGAATGCTCAAAGTTGTTATCAGACTCAAGCTTATGAGATTCAATGTGAACTCCAATAATTTAAAGAGACTAGAAAATGACATGACAAATTAAAAGATATGTTGCAAGATTTTAACAATCAGATAAATGAGCTTAAGAGGCAACATGACTTCAAAGCACATCTAGATAAGTTAGCTCATCAAGCCCATATTCATGAGTAGGAAGTTGAAGAAATGCATAAGATTTTTAGAAATCAATTGACTGAAGAAAGAAGATGCTATGAAGAGCTTCTTGCTGGAAAAGAATAGTAGTATGAGGTATGATGTCAAAAGTATGAAGAAGGTTTTCAAAGGAAATTGTGAGCACATGAAGAATTTCATGAGAAGGAGCTACAAGATCAAAAGATTATAATCAGAAGGTTGGAAACCTCATATAAAAACTTAAGAGAAGCTCAAGAAGATAATGGTATTTCAAGTCAACACAAAGAAGAAAATTAGATCGTAGCTCCTACTAAGAAGGAAATCCAAGAACCTAGATTTACTAAAGAAGATATTCAATCACCTCTAATGCTAGCTCAAATTTATGGTCATCAATATGAAGTATAGAAGGTAGATGTTGAAAAGAATCTTGATAATTAGATTGTTGCACATGAGGTAGAAATGAAGATAAAGCTTGTTGAACAATAATCTTCTAGCACTAAAATTCAAAGCTTCCTACAAGAGCCCTTAAAGAAAGATACTCAAATTCAGAATTCAGGTTACCCATGCTAAATCAAGAAAGAAAAGGAAGAACCTATACTTTAGTAGATATCATCATATAAAAAACTCATTCATGAAGCTCAATCAATTTTGGATGTTCCAATTCAACATGTTAAGGAGATTCGTAAATTTGATTTTCCAAGTTTTAATTATTTGCTTCCTAAACAATAGGTTAAAATTGAAAAATTAGATCCACCATAAGAATTTTCTTATATAGAAAAGGTTGATAGTTTTCAAGGTCCACTTGATTCGTTTAATGAGCTCCTTGGTTTTGTGAGTGAGGAAGAAGATGAGGTTCATGCTAAACAAGAGGAAAATTAGAAAATATTCACATTGACTTCAAGAAAACAAGAAGAGAAAGATACGGCATCTAAACCACAAGAACTAGTACATAATGGCGTCTAACAACAAGAAACATGCCCAAAATCACAAGAGAAGATCATGGCATCCATGGAACAAACACTAGTAAAATTTAATGGAATAAAACATGAAAATCCACTTCCAAAACAACGGAAGAACCCAACAGAAAATGGTGCCCATGCTCCACTAAGAAACACAGTCAAAGAAAAATGTCCATGGCAGGTAGAAATTGTAACAAGTTTGGTTGTGGCTAGGGTTTGAAAACCCTCATTCTCTTCTTCCTTTCATGAGTGAAAATGACCAAAACTAAAACAAAACATAACCTTATGCCTCCATTTTTACATTTCTTTGCCATATTTCATAAACTTTTGGGTCCATGGTAGGAGTTGAACATTTAATTTTTGAAAACTCGATTATTCATAAAACTTAAGTTTCATATGCATTAAGTTTTATAATGTCAAATATCATAATCAATTTCAATGCATATAAAACTTTAAAAAGAATAAAGACATTTTATCTAAGTGTTATATATATTAAATGAGTTTTATAATATTAATCATTTAATAAATATAACACTTATAAAATATATTATATATATATTCCCTTTCTTATACTTATTGATACTAATGTGTTTTAAAATTGATAAAATATACCGATAAACACGTTAATATTAATAAATATAAGAAAACAAAGTCATGATTGTAAAATTAATATATCAAATGGTTACAATTATAAAACCTTTGATTTTATTGATTAAATAAAGAGAATTAAGTGGAGTTAACTATTTTAAATGCTTAAATGCAAGGGGAGTTGAGTGTCTATTTTTGAACTCTAAAAGAACATTCAGGTAACGCTTTCATAAGTAGCTATTTTTGGAGGCTAAGGGTAGTTTGAGTTTCTCATGCAGTGATGGAGCACTTTAGTGCTATTTTTAGTTATTTATGAAGCAATTAAGGCCAGTTTTGCGTGCAGTTCATGATGAGAGCCTTTTTTATGCATATTTTGCATAATCATGAGGAGTTTTACATGCTATATTTTTGGGTTACTTAAGGGATCCGAGTTTGGGTTTTATGCATGATTTTTAGGAGCTAGAGGTAATTTTTTAGTTATCTATCAATTGGGCAGGTGGTTGATGAAAGTTTTCAGAGACTTCTTCATAGTTTCTATCATTTTTGACTAATTTTTTCTAGGGATGCTCTTGGAATCTGAATTAGGGTTATGAGTTCTATATATTGTACATTCACCTCATTATGAGGGATCTTCTTTCGGATTTAGATTTTTGCACTTTGCAAATTTTGAGTTGATTGTAAGAGCAAAGTTGTAGTAGAGGTTTTTATAACATTGGTTATAGAGATTCACCGGTTCCTTCTCATTGATTCTTGTGCAATATTGTGAATTTTTTACTTTAATGTTGTGTTCACCTTCATTTAGGTTACATTACTTATTGCAAATTTGAATCTTGATATGTGTGATTACAGTTCTTTGTTTACGATGATTATTCTTTTTGAAGAAAATTGGTAAAACTTAGGTTTTTCTTTCAAAGCAAAAGATCCTAATCCTTGCATAGAAACACTTTTGTGATTACATGTTTGTCTAAGTATTGTGAATCAATTTCATCTTTCATAATTCATGTTGATTTAATTAAAGTTAAATTCAAAACCATCGGTGTATCACCTCATTTAGGTTAGTATTTATTATTTGTCATTAACTTCTTCTCCCTTATCTCGAGTATAATTTAGGTTTTAGGTGGTCACTATTTAGGAATTGGCCTAGCTTCTGGTGATTCATCTCTGATTTTAGGACAACCCACCACTCGAGAGAGTTTCCATATTTCAACAGGATGGCTAGATTTTGTGTCTTTCTATACACGCAATCCTAATTTACAAAAAAAATTTGGCATGCCCAATGGGACATGAATTGATTCTTAGTTAGTTTAAATCATATAAATTTATTGGTTTTTTTTGTGAAGATCAGTATTATAGCCTTTGGAGGTAGAATTTACACACACCTGGCAACTCGACAAAGGAAGAATTCACTTGGTTTCATAGGATCAGTTGCTGGTATGTTCATTATAATTTTATATTCAAACTTCTAGCTTATTATGGTAAGTTAGTGTACCCATCTTCATATTATGACAAAAATGTATATCAAGATCCTTATTAGTCATATACACATAGTCACAATGTTGATTTTACTGCAACAATAGTTTATCTAAATGCTCAAAGTTGTTGTCAGACTCAAGATTATGAGACTCAACATGAACTCCAAGAATTTAAAGAGACTATAAAATGATAGGACAAATTAAAAGATATGTTGTAGGATTTTAACAATTAGATAAATGAGCTTAAGAGGCAACATGACTTTCAAGCACATCTGGATGAGTTAGCTAATCAAGCCCATATTCATGAGTAGGAAATTGAAGAAATGCATAAGATTTTTAGAAATTAGTTGGTTAAAGAAAGAAGATGCTATGAAGAGCTTCTTGTTGGAAAAGAACAACAGTATGAGGTACGATGTCAAAAGTATGAAGAAGGTTTTCAAAGGAAATTGTGAGCACATGAAGAATTTCATGACAAGGAGCTACAAAATCAAAAGATTATAATCAAAAGGTCGGAAACCTTATATAAAAACTTAAGAGAAGCTCAGGAAGATAATGGTGTTTCAAGTTAGCACAAAGAAGAAAATTAGATCATAGTTCCTACTAAGAAGGCAATCTAGGAACCTAGATTTACTAAAGAAGATATTCAATGACCTCTGATGTTAGCTCAGATTTATGGTCATCAATATGAAGTATAGAAAGTAGATTTTGAAAAGAATCTTGATAATCAAATTGTTGCACATGAGGTAGAAATGAAGATAAAGCTTGTTGAACAATAGTCTTCCAGTAGTAAAATTCCAAGCTTCCTACAAGAGCCCTTAAAGAAAGATACTCAAATTTAGAATTCAAGTTACCCATGCTGCATCAAGAAAGAAAATGAAGAACCTATACTTTAGAAGATATCGTCATATAACAAAATCATTCATGAAGCTCAATCAATTCTGGATGTTCCAATTCAGCATGTTAAGGAGATTCGTAAATTTGATTTTCCAAGTTTTAATTATTTGCTTCCTAAATGATAGGTTAAAATTAAAAAATTAGATCCACCATAAGAAGTTTCTCATATAGAAAAAGTTGATAGTTTTCAAGGTCCACGTAATTTGTTTAATGAGCTCCCTGGTTTTGCGAGTGAGGAAGAATATGAGGTTCATGCTAAACAAGAGGAAAATCTGAAAATACTCACATTGACTTCAGGACAACAAGAAGAGAAAGATGTTTTAACTTTTTTTGGCATTCAAGATAATTCTACTAAGGTATGTAACAATCCTATCTTTTTTAAGGTTGAAAATGATGATAAGGAAGTTTCTTTTTGGGATGAAATGGAGGAATTTATTATAGAATTAGACATTCCTCATATATCAATAGATAAGGCACATCAAGTGCAGATAGTTATATTAAGAAAACTGCTAGGGATAGTCAAGTTCATGCTAATGCATTGGTTATAGTCTCTTTATCTATTACTGGTAATAGATAAAAATATGTTGAAACAAGTAGATTTATCAATCTTTGATCAACAAAATTGCAAGGATAAAGTTGATTTATTACAAGTTCAAAGGCATAAACATAAAGACAATGTTGAAGAGAGATGCCAAGAAGTAGAAAAAAACATAGTTTTGGTGTATGAGGAACAGGTCAATCAAAAAATTGTCGATGTCAAAGGTATGGTTTTTTATGAGGACCAGGAAAGAATTATTGAAAACTTTTGTTATTTCCTTGATAATGATATGATACCATTGGAGGAGGTAATTTTTGGTCAGCAAAATTACATATATGAAATGATTCCCTTGCCTCTTGATTCTCTTGAATTTAATATTCCAAATTAGTTTGATGTTATTGTTGAAAGGAAGGTTGAAAAGGTTGAAATCAAAAAGAGTGAGCTAGAATTTGTCATCACAAAGGGCTGCCCTATTAGACATTGTGCTAAGATGGATCTGAAATGTGAAGCTTCAAACATTAAAGAGAAGCTCCCACTTGCATATGCATCTTAGACATGTGTTAATTTTGATCAGATTCAAGAGGTAGGTGAACTAGTCTACTACTTTCAAAATATGCTTCAAGTACAACTAATAGTTTGACTCACATGCTATATCCTTTTAGTTGTATAGATGCATGTAATCTACCTTCTATTGGTCAGAAAATGAAGCTATTTCAATTAGTCAGTAAATGGATGTATTTGAGGATCTTGATGATTGATTAGCTTAGAGTAGCTTAGGTGTGATTTAGTTTTCAGATTTCAATAAGTGTTGCTTCAACACATTCAGATTCAAGTTTTCATCATGTTAGTTGTTAGTTGTAAGTAATACAAATGGAAACTACAACAAATCATTATCAAATCTGCCATCAATGCATGAGGTACATATCACACAAAGCATGGAATAAATTTTGATACCTTGAATCATAACAGGGTAACGATGACATGATATAGCTTTCAGCCATTCAACTATGAGGAAAATCAAAGAATATTCAGACATATTGCTGGTACAAATTCTTTTGAAATACCCTCAGAAAAAAAAAGAGTATAAATTTTGATTTTGAATTGTAGTTGACTTGAATAAGCATCTTGCCACACAATAACAATATGATGTATTATCCACCATCATACTAGACTGATATACCAATGTATAAAAATATTAAAATACTAAAAAATAGGAGGTATGATCACTCCAAAATAGCTGGTATACTACTCTAGTACAATCATAAATAACACACCACATTTCTGTTATGATGCAAGGTATAGATTCAAGCTCAGTAGTTGAAGTTTTATAGTTGTTTTCAACAATTTTTTCAGCCAAATTTGCAAGGTGTCATAACACCCAACAACTATTAGTCCTCACAACCATGATACAACTGTGACACCACATAAAAGAGATCATAAAAAGATATCATACTTATCTCTTTGTTGTGATACAACTCCATCCTGGTTATCAAAACAAACAACTATAGGATCCTATGGAAACTAACAAATTTGTTTTCAATTTTCAGCTTTTAGTTTTCACTTTTAGTTTTAGTTTCAGTTTCGTGTGGTGAGATGTGTTTATTTCAGCAATGTTTTGAGTTTGGTAATTTTTTAAATTTTGAGAAGGTTCGGTTTTCTAAATACTGAAGATGACTCTGTACCCAATGGACCTACAAGGAAGCTAGTCTATTACTATTTAAAAGGCAAACAACCCTGAGAGGTTGCCAAAAATGTTACCAATTTAAGATACCTCCTAAATTGCTATGTTATATACTGAACTAAGTGTGTTTTAGTATCTGAGAATACATATTATAGAATGAAAGGAATGCAAAAAGTAAAAGTTTAGGAATTATTAAACAAGACAATTGATCACTTTTATTCAAAATACAAGTACCAAAACAATACATTTTTTATTGAAATATTCAAAATTGTTTTAAGAAGTTACAAAGTGTTCAGGTTTTACATAGTACTTAAATACAATGCATTCAGATACCACACAAGCATTCTCAGCTCCTAAAATAATATTTGAATAAGCACATTGTATAAATAAAAAAGTACTAAAGTAGATAAGAGGAAAGGCATCCAATACCTGAATGGAAGATTTATTGTGCTGAATGTTGAAGGGTTGAACCCGCATCTCCATCTAGGAATAGCCTTGCAAAAATAAAAGAAGAGAAGGGTTAGTTCATATGAACTAAGCAATGGAAATCTTTCCAGTCATCTATACTCTACTCTTCCTACAACATGGTTATTCAAATAACTATATTAAAAGACAAGAAGGCAAGAGAGAAATCTAAAAAGTTGCTAATGAGTTTGTTCCATGTGTAGATACAGGTATGAAGTTTGGGGTTGTTGAAGGATCTTGCATAAATTACATGCTTGAATCCTTTCAACTGAATCATGTAGAGGCAAAGACTAAAGACACAGGGAGACTCTTAAGGGGGTCATACGTAAATTACAAGTATGAGACCTTCTAGTTGAACCATCATAGGAGATTGAACACACGAGGAGATTGTTAAAGGGACATACATGTGTCATAGGTATGAAACCTTTTAGTCAAATCATGGAGGTCTTAGAAAATTCTTAGTTTATAAGTGGGAGGAATTGGAGTGTGACAAGTATACAAATCTTTACTAGTCAAAAGACTAAATACAATAGACTATGATAAATATGTTTCATATATTATATCAAAGAAAGGGAATATTCAACTTGTACTTTCAAGATGAAAGATATGAATGAATAGTGCATACATTAAGGCCACATGTATAGAAGCTACTTGAGAAAACATAGGGATTATATTTAATTAAAATTCATTTATCACATTCACATGCGAAAGAAGAAAAACCACAATATAATCCTAAGATTATAGGATGATCATCTACAGGAACAGAATTTTGTATGAATGAAAGATTACACCTCTCTTTCTATGTGCATGCGATTTACAAGATTATAATAACCTTTAAAGGTAGCAAATTATACAATAGGTATTTTCATAAAGAAGTTTCAATTAGCAAATAAATTGTAAGCAAGCATCAAAGGTTAAAGCTATTAGAAATGATTGAATTGATAATAAGAGTTGTTGGAATGATAAAGAATGTTCTCAATCATTGTTTTGTCATTGATGTCAAACTTGCTACTTGCAGGAATGACAATTGCTTTAGTGATCCAAATACTATCAATTAGTTGGTTGACAAGGTGGTGGCAATCAATAAGATGTAACTAGAACACCTAGAGAAAGGTTGAAGTTATGATGTTGTAATGAAGTACTAGGATCAGCTAAGCTATTGATAAAAAAGTGTATTTGATAACATACTATAAGATACAGAAAAAAGGGCACACTGAAACATATTAAAGAGGTTAGGTGTTAGCTAAGTCTTTTACAAAGCTCAACTAAGAGAAGGTGCCGAGTATATCATATAAGCTGAGTGATCTTCAGGTGCCGAGTATATCATATAAGCCGAGTGATCTTCAGGTGCCGAGTATATCATATAAGCCGAGTGATCTTCAGGTGCCAAGTAACACAATTTTCTGTAAGTGCTGAGTAACACAATTTTCTGTAGGTGTCGAGTAACACAGTTTTGTGTAGATGCTGAGTAACACTGAGATGCCGAGCATCAGTAAAACAAATAATGCCGAGTTGCTGCATTATTTCGAAGATTGAAGATTCGCCAGAACTAAGCCGATAAGGTTATTACTTAGAAGTTTGTAAATTAAATAGAAGATAAGAATGATGAGTTGGTGGCACAGAACACCATGTAAAACATTTTTTAGGATACAGGTGGCGAAGTTTCTAGAAGAGAACAAGATATGGGGTAGATACATTGTATTTTACCTAATCCATATTGAAACCCTAAAAGTGAAGAGGGAGAATTGAGCGGCAAAGGCATACCAAATCTCTATATAAGGAGTCATTAGTTAATGAAAAAAAATGAATGAGAGAGGGGTGGTCAAGCATGAAAGTGTAAAGTGCTGAAGAAGGTGGAAAAGAGGAAAGAGAGCATAGTTACTCTGTTTTAGTAAGAAGACCCCTGATATGGATGCATTAGTACAGTGAGTTAGAAGACTCAAGGAGACGAAGCTTGAATAGATGACAAGTAGTCAGAGCTGAAGAGATAAAAGCCAAGTATAAGGACTAAACTGAAAGTGTGATCTGAAATTTGCAAAGTATGTTGTAAATTATATCAGATCAAAAGTTCATTGTTGTTACTTTCTAGCAATTGTAACAATTAGTGTAAATCCTATGGACTTAGGTTGGTTTGATAGCCATGAGATAAATCCTTTAACAGGGTGACATTCCTAGTGAATGTTCTAAAGTCCTTTAACCAGGCCCATTCCTAATAGTTTGGTGAAATCCTCTAACAAGGTCACATTTAACAGTGTGTTGTAAGCCTTTAACAGGGCATCACTTCAGAAGAGTGAGAATCAAGTAGCATGTTACTGGTGGTTTTTCCCAAATTGGGTTTCCATGTAAATCATTGTGTCATGTGTTGATCTTGCATGTTTTATCTTTGCATGTTGATTTACTGTAACTTTCTAATATGATTGATTTAAGCTTGGATGGTTAAAAGGTTTATGAGTTCACTACATTTGGTGAAAAAAGAAGAAGTTTTATTAGGGCATTTGGAACCTTGAATAATTGATTCACCCCCCCTCTCAGTTATTCTAAAAGATTCTAACAATTGGTATCAGAGCAGGCTGCTGATTCAGTTTAAAAAGACTAGAAGTAGAAAAGATCAAAATGCCTAAGAGAGAAGTTCCCAAGCTCAACAAAGACAACTTTGTTGCATGGAAAATTTTGATGAAACTACATCTTGGATCCATAGGAGATTATGCCCAAAAATCAATTATTACTGAACATGTCGATCCAACAAGTGCTCCTACTACAGAAGATATGAAAAACAAGCAAGAACATAACCAGACAATGCTGGAGATTGCCTCTGCACTTAGCTATGCTGAATTTGATGATATCAAAGGATGTGACACCACATTCAAAATGTGGAAAGCCCTATCATACATCTGTGGAGGAGAGCAGAATGTACAAAGAGCAAAAAGAGAAAGTCTCAGAGGAAAATTTGATGATATGAGAATGGAAGAAAATGAGAATGCTATTCAGTACGGTGCAAGAATAAAAGAAGTGGTAAGTGCGATAAGATGTTTGGGTGGTCAATTGGATGAAGATACTGTTAATAGTAAGTATTTGAGAACCTTGCTCCCTATCTATGCTATTAGAGTATCAGCAATACAGGAACTAAGATGTGTGCCAGGAAACAATCTAAGTTTTGAAGGTATCATAGGAAGACTCACTGCATTTGAGTTATCTAACTTTGACAACTACAGACCTCATAATGTTGAATCTGCTTTCAAGGCCAACTTATCACTGAAAGATGCTGAACAGGTGAAATCTAAGAAGGGAAGAAAGATGAGATATGTATCCAGTGACAGCAGCACAGATGAGGAAGATGTGGATCAATTAGAAGCTTTACTAGCGAGAAGATTTCACAGAGGTAAAGGAAAATTCAAAGGTAAGATGCCTATCATTTGTTTCAATTGCAATGAAGTAGGTCATATTGCTGCAAGACATCCACAGAAAAAGGATTACAAGGAAAGCAACAAATACAAGAACAGAAGAGACGATGACAAGAAAGATTACAAAGAAAAAGGTAAGAAGTGTTATATTGTTGAAGAAAATTCTGATGACAATGATGATGAAGTTGTTTATGTAGCCATGAAGGACCAATCTGATGAAGAAGAAGCCACAACACTGATGACTTGTATAAACAAAAATGACAGATGGATCATAGATAGTGGATGCTCACATCACATGACAGGAGACAAAAGTAAGTTTGTTGACTTTACTCAGTATGATGGAAATAGTGTTAGATTTGGTAATGACGCCCTTTGTCAAATCAAAGGAAAAGGTTCCATCAAGCTCACAGAACAAATCTCATGTGACAATGCATACTATGTTGAAGGATTAAACTACAATTTACTGAGTGTCTCACAGTTAGGCAATATAGGATGCAAAGTGGAATTTGGAAACAAAACTGCAAAAATCTATGATACTGATGGTAAACTAATAGGAAAAGGAGATCAAACAAAGAGTAATCTGTTTTACCTTGATATGGATGATGTTTCTTGTTTTATTGCAAAATTTGATGATGAATGGTTATGGCATAGAAGATTATGTCATGTCAATTTTGATAATCTGGTCAACATTAGTAAAATGAAGAAAGTCAAAGGTTTACCAAAATTGAAGAAGCCTGATAATATTATGTGCAAACAATGTCAACTAGGAAAGATGACAAAGTCAAGTTTCAAAAGCAAAAACTATACATCTAAGGAGATACTTGAGTTAATTCACACTGACTTATGTGGTCCAATGGAAGTACAAAGCTATAGAGGAGATAAATACATCATGTTATTTGTTGATGATTATTCCAGGATGATGACTGTCATGTTCTTAAAACAAAAATCTAATGCTTTCCAAATGTTTGAATGGTATGTGGCTAGAGTTGAAAAGGAAACAGGAGAAAGCTTGAAATGTCTAAGATCAGATAGAGGTGGTGAATTCACATCAAATGAATTCGAGATATTCTGTAATGACAAAGGAATCAAAAGACAAACGTCAGCTCCTAGAACTCCCCCACAGAATGGAATTGCTGAAAGAAGAAATAGATCTGTAATTGATTGTGCTAGAACATTAATGATGGAAAAGACTGTTGCTCTAAAATACTGGAGAGAAGTTGTAAGTGTAGCTGTTCATACACTAAATCAAGTACAAATCAATAAAGGTACAAATGCAACACCTTTTGAATTATGGTATAGTCACTCACCCAATGTAAAACATTTCAAAGTGTTTGGTTGTAAATGTTTTATTCTTAAAGATGTTAGAAATGGAAAATTTGATGCAAAAATTGATGAAGGTATATTTCTTGGTTACTCCACAAGAAGTAAGGCATATAAGTGTTTGAATGTTAACACTAACAAAATTGTGGAAAGTACAAATGTAAATTTTGATGAGCACACAGAAGTTCAAGCTGAAGAACCAAAGAAAATGGAAGAATACAGAACCTTTGTGTACTCTTATGAAGGAATGACTGCTGAGGAGGATGATGTCAATCCAATTGAAACTCAACAACAAGTATCAGTCTCAGTCGAGTCTCAACCAGTGAATGCCGAGCTGCATTCAGAAGCCGAGTTGCAGAATGAAGGAAATAAACAATCTGATTCTGAAGACGGAATACATGATGAAGAACAACCAGACAACAAAGTGCAAAGTGATCCAGAATCTGAAAGATCAAACATGGAAACAAGGACAGAGCCAAGATTATCCAAATATGTAAAAAGACATCACCCTGCTGAACAAATAATTGGTGACAAAGATGCAAGACCAATGACAAGGAACAGACTAAGACATGAATCATGTCTAATCAGCAGATCTAAACCCAAGAAAGTGTATGGTGCATTACAAGATGATGACTGGTATAAAGCTATAGAAGAAGAAATTAATCAAATAAAGAAAAACAAAACCTAGAGTTTGGTTCCCAGACCAACTAACAAAAATGTGATTGGCACCAAGTGGGTATTCAGGAACAAGCTAGATGAGAATGGTGAGATTACTAGAAACAAAGCTAGACTAGTATGCAAGGGTTATGCTCAAGAAGAAGGAATAGACTATGGAGAAACATTTGCTCCTGTTGCTAGGATGGAAGGAGTAAGAACCTTGCTTGCATATGCTACCTACAAAAATTTTAAAGTCTATCAGATGGATGTAAAATCTGCTTTCTTGAATGGTATACTAGAAGAAGAAGTCTACATTGAACAACCAGAAGGATTTGTTGATAAAAACAACAGGGATATGGTGTGTAAACTACACAAAGCACTTTATGGTTTGAAACAAGCACCAAGAGCATGGTATGAGAGACTTCACAAGTATCTAGTGCAAATTGGATTTGAAAGAACTGATGATAATAGCAACATGTACATCAAAGCAGAAGAAGGTAAAGACATTATTGTATCTAAAATTTTTGTGGATGACATAATATTTGGTGGAAAGGAAGTACTTTGCAAAGGCTTTGCTAACAAAATGAGACATGAATTTGAGATGTCTATGTTTGGAGAAATCAAATTTTTTGTTGGCTTACAAGTACATCAACTCAAAAATGGAATATTTATTACACAATCAAAGTACATCAAAGAGATTCTTAAAACGTTTGGACTGGAGGAATCCAAACCAGTCAGCACACCAATGGCCACAGGAAATAAGCTGTCCAAAAATGATGAGTCAGTTGAAGTCAATCAAACAATGTACAGATCCATGATTGGAAAATTACAGTATGTAGTACACAGCAGACCAGACATAGCATTAGCAGTTGGAATAGTAGCTAGGTTCTCTGCTAATCCTAAAGAAAACCATCTTATAGTAGTAAAAAGAATAATGAGATATCTCAAAGGAACTGATAACTTTGGTCTATACTACAAAAAGAGTGAGAAATTTGAACTCAATACATACACTGATGCAGATTGGGGAGGAAACATTGATGACAGAAAAAGCACAAGTGGAGGTGCATTATTTTTAGGCAAAAGGCTAGGTACCTGGACTAGTAAGAAACAAACATGCACATCCCAGTCCACTGCAGAATTAGAATATGTGGCAGCTGCAGTCAATTGCACAAACATTGTATAGCTCACACATCTATTTAATGGAATGAAAGAAGAGGTAACCAAACCTATGATATTGTATTATGATAATACAAGTGCTATAAACATATCCAAAAATCTAGTAATGCATGCAAAAACCAAGCACATTGCAATCAAGTATCATTATGTCAGAGAATTGGTAGAAGACAAACAAGTGAAGCTAGAGTACATTCACACAAAGGAACAAATTGTAGATATTTTCACCAAACCATTGCCCAAGGATGCTTATGAATATCTTAGAGGCAATTTGGGGGTAATACCCCTAACTCAAGTAGTTTAAGGCAACAAGGAAGCTACCTTGCATCAACAGAAATCAAACATTGGAACAGTAACAGGTTGATGCAAAGGATGACAATAGGAACAAAAACTCCAAATCAGTCACAAGCATGGTGACAGAGGGAGAAAGACAAAGAAAAAGCCAAAGCTTATATTTTGCATGATAAAGATGCTTCATCTTTGGCATTTATGTCAAAGAGGGAGAAATATGACAAAACGGATCTATGCAAAGAAAGAGGGAGATGTATGCGATTAGTAGTAAAGATGCAGCAACACAGAAAAGAAGCAGATAATATATACAATTAGTTTTGGTGGTAACTAAGTTGATCCATTGATCAGTTTGGTTTGCCATCAATGCCAAAGAGGGAGATTGTTAGAAATGATTGAATTGATAATAAGAGTTGTTGGAATGATAAAGAATGTTCTTAATCATTGTTTTGTCATTGATGTCAAACTTGCTACTTGCAGGAATGACAATTGCTTTAGTGATCCAAATAATATCAATTAGTTGGTTGACAAGGTGGTGGCAATCAATAAGATGTAACTAGAACACCTAGAGAAAGGTTGAAGTTATGATGTTGTAATGAAGTACTAGGATCAACTAAGCCATTGATGAAAAAGTGTATTTGATAACATACTATAAGATACAAAAAAAAGGGCACACTGAAACATATTAAAGAGGTTAGGTGTTAGCTAAGTCTTTTACAAAGCTCAACTAAGAGAAGGTTCCGAGTATATCATATAAGCTGAGTGATCTTCAGGTGTCGAGTATATCATATAAGCCGAGTGATCTTTAGGTGTCGAGTATATCATATAAGCCGAGTGATCTTCAGGTGCCGAGTAACATAGTTTTTTGTAAGTGCCGAGTAACACAGTTTTTTGTAGGTGCCGAGTAACACAGTTTTGTGTAGATGCCGAGTAACACTGAGATGCTGAGCATCAGTAAAACAAATAATGCCGAGTTGCTGCGTTATTTCGAAGATCGAAGATTTGCCAGAACTAAGCTGACAAGGTTATTACTTAGAAGTTTGTAAATTAAATAGAAGATAAGAATGATGAGCTGGTGGCACAGAACACCATGTAAAACATTTTTGAGGATATAGCTGGCAAAGTTTCTAGAAGAGAAAAAGATATGGGGTAGATACATTGTATTTTACCTAATCCATATTGAAACCCTAAAAGTGAAGAGGGAGAATTGAGCGGCAAAGGCATATCAGATCTCTATATAAGGAGTCATTAGTTAATGAAAAAAATGAATGAGAGAGGGGTGGTCAAGCATGAAAGTGTAAAGTGTTGAAGAAGGTGGAAAAGAGGAAAGAGAGCATAGTTACTTTGTTTTAGTAAGAAGACCCCTGATATGGATGCATTAGTACAGTGAGTTAGAAGACTCAAGGAGACGAAGCTTGAATAGATGACAAGCAGTTAGAGCTAAAGAGATAAAAGCCAAGCATAAGGACTAAACTGAAAGTGTGATCTGAAATCTGCAAAGTATTTTGTAAGTTATATCAGATCAAAAGTTCATTGTTGTTACTTTCTAGCAATTGTAACAATTAGTTTAAATCCTATGGACTTAGGTTGGTTTGATAGCCATAAGATAAATCCTTTAACAGGGTGACATTCCCAGTGAATGTTCTAAACTCCTTTAACCAGGCCCATTCCTAACAGTTTGGTGAAATCCTCTAACAAGGTCACATTTAACAGTGTGTTGTAAGCCTTTAACAGGGCATCACTTCAGAAGAGTGAGAATCAAGTAGCATGTTACTGGTGGTTTTTCCCAAATTGGGTTTCCACATAAATCATTGTGTCATGTGTTGATCTTGCATGTTTTATCTTTGCATGTTGATTTACTGTAACTTGCTAATATGATTGATTTAAGCTTGGATGGTTAAAAGGTTTATGAGTTCACTACATTTGGTGAAAAAAAAGAGAAGTTTTATTAGGGCATTTGGAACCTTGAATAATTGATTCACCCCGCATCTCAGTTATTCTAAAAGATTCTAACAAATGCATGATGGATAGTTACAACAAAGATATGGTATATAAAAATGCAAATAGAAGTCATGTGTATTCAGAACAAAGTATAATGCAACCCATAATCAAATGATACATGAAGCAATGAAAAGACAGGCATAATAGATGTGAGATAATAAATAAAGGAAAATGACAAGTAACTTTAATGCTGAAACAAAAGGAGGAGGAAAGGACTCATGGCTAGCATGTAGAAGTCATCCATCAAAATGGGAAATCTGAAGTATTCATGGTGTGTATAGCAAAAATGACATTTACTCAAAGCTATGGCATCTGAACCACAGGAACCAGTAGCTAGTGGAGTCTAATAGCAATAAACACACCCAAAATCGCAAGAGAAGATCATGGCATCCATGGAACCGACACCAGTAAACTTTCATGGAATAAACCATTAAAATTTTCTGCCAAAAAAAAGGAAGAACCCAACAAAAAATGGCGCCCATACTCCACTAAAAAACACGGTCAAAGAAAAATGTCCATGGCAGGTAGAAATCGCAACAAGTTTGGTCGCGGCTAGGGTTTGAAAACCCTCATTCTCTTCTTCCTTGCATGAGTGAAAATGACCAAAACTATAACAAAACATAACCTTATGCCTCTCTTTTTACATTCCTTTTCCATATTAAATAAACTTTTAGGTCCATGGTAGGAGTTGAGCATTTAATTTTTGAAAACACCATTATTCATAAAACTTAAGTTTCATATGCATTAAGTTTTATAATGCCAAATATCATAATCCATTTCAATGCATATAAAAATTAAAAAATAAATAAAGATATTTTATCTAAGTCTTATATATATTAAATGAGTTTTATAATATTAATAATTTAATAAATATAACACTTATAAAATATATTATATATATATTCCCTTTCTTATACTTATTGATACTAATATGTTTAAAAATTGATAAAATATATCGATAAACACATTAATATTAATAAATATAAGAAAAAAAAGTGATGATTGTAAAATTAATATATCAAATGGTTACAATTATAAAACTTTTGATTTTATTGATTAAATAAAGGGAATTAAGTAGAGTTAACAATTTTAAATGCATAAATGCAAGGGGAGTTGAGTGCCTATTTTAAAACTCTAAAATAACATTCAGGTAATGCTTTCATAAGGAGCTATTTTTGGAGGCTGAGGGCAGTTTGAGTTTCTCATGCAGTAATGGAGCACTTTAGTGCTATTTTTAGTTATTTATGAAGCAGTTAAGGCTAGTTTTGCATGCAGTTCATGATGAGAGCCTATTTTATGCATATTTTGCATAATTATGAGGAGTTTTACGTGCTATATTTTTGGGTTACTTAAGGGATCCGAGTTTGGGTTTTATCCATGATTTTTAGGAGCTAGAGGTAGCTTTCTAGTTATCTATCAGTTAGGCAGGTGGTTGATGACAGTTTTTAGAGACTTCTTCATAGTTTCAATCATTTTTGGCTGATTTTTTCTAGGCATGATCTTCGAATCTGAATTAGGGTTATGAGTTATATATATTGTACATTCACCTCATTATGAGAGATCTTCTTTCTAATTCAGATTTTTGCGCTTTGCAAATTTTGAGTCTGTTGTAAGAGGAAATTTGTAGTAGAGTTTTTATCAGCATTGGTTATAGAGATTTAGTAGTTCTTTCTCATTGATTCTTGTGCAATATTATGAATTTTTTATTTTAATGTTTTGTTCTCCTTCATTTAAGTTACATTCCTTATTGTAGATTTGAATCTTGATACATGTGATTATAGGTCTTTGTTTGTGATCATTGTTCTTTTTGCATAAAATTGGTAAAACCTAGGTTTTCCTTTCAAAGCAGAAGATCTCGGTCCTTGCATAGAAACACTTTTGTGATTACTTCTTTGTTTGAGTATTGTGAATTAATTGTGTCTTTCATAATTCGTGTTGATTTAATTAAAGTTACATTCAAAACCATCAATGTATCACCTCATTTAGGTTAGTGTTTATTATTTTTCATTCACTTCTTATCCCTTATCTCACATATAGTTTAGGTTTTAGGTGATCACTATTTAGGGACCAACCTAGCTTCCAGAGATTTATCTCTCATTTTGGGACAACCCACCATCTGAGAGAGTTTCCATATTTCAACAAGGTGGCTAGATTCTGTATCTTGCTATAGGTGCAATCCTGATTGACAACAAGTGAATTGTATAGTTTGTAGGGAGGATAGCTGCATCCATTGTTGTCATTCATTGTTATTTCATAAATAAAATTAGGAAGGACATGAAGTGCCCCTCAAAGAAGTTTCTCTCATCATTTTGGTATTGCATCTTCAAAAATATCTATATATAAACAAAGTATAATATTCTATTTATATGTTTAATACAAATAATTTGGATACAAAATTAAAATAAAATTTGAAAATAATACTTATTTAACTATAAATCTTCACCCACATGTTATAAAGAAGACAATAATTAAACACTTCACTCAATATTATACAGGCTATAAGCCTTTTGTTTTAAAACTAGCTTATATATATATATATATATATATATATATATATATATCATCCAAAATCTTCAAAAATGTTGTCTATGGTGTGCAGTGACTGCTACTATATATAGTATATATATATAGTAGCAGTCACTGCACACCATAGACAACATTTTTGAAGATTTTGGATGATATATATATATATATATATATATAATATGCCAAGATTAATCCTTCTTGAGGTGCCTGTTTTTCATCAAATCCTAAGGTTTTTTTGTGTGGGTTAGGATCTGATGAAAAATAGGTACCTCAATAAGGATTACTATCGGCATATATATATATATATATATATATATATATATATATATATATATATATATAGCTAGTAGCAATAACTACACACCATGGACGACATTTTTGAAGATTTTGGATGATAATACTATTTTATTTTTATTTTTCTAAATTTTTTAATTTTAAATTTTAAAAAAAAAATTTCTCATTTCTTTTTGATCAATTTTTTTAAAACTCTATTATGCATATGGTTGCAGTTAGGCTTAGGGTTCAAAGTGTTATTATTAGTTCTATTTTTGTAAGGTTAGTATCAAAGTATTATTTTAGATATTTTAAACATATTGTGTATGTAGTACTTTAGTTGCATAATTTGAACACATAACTAGTTTTCTTCAATTTAGTATAATGCTATTAATTTATTCAACTTTGAATTACATGTATACCTTTAATTTATATTTTGTATGCTTCGAGTTAGGAACATGGTTATGGACAAGGACACAAATAGACTTAGTGAAAGGGTTCCTTATTAGAAGTAGGTTTATATTTAGCTTTAGCATTAGGAATATTTCTAGGGGAATAGTTAGACTTAGAGTGAGAGTTAGGGTTAGGAGTTAGGTGAGATTAATATTAAAGTAGAAATTAGTATTATTACATTTATAACTACAATTAAATTTTATTATGGTTAGGGTTATAATTATGGTTTTGTGTTAGGGTAGGTTTAGAGATAGAGTTAAGACTTTAGTTATGGTTAGAAATCTCCCTCTCTCTCGCCCTCTCTCAAACACTATTGCCCCCCCTCCCCCCCCCCGCCCACCTCTCTCTCATTCTCTGACGTAGGGAGGGAGAAAGAACTGGGTTCACAAGAACACCCAGCTATTCAAGCCGCTTGTATAGAGTCAACATAGTAGAAATAATAACAAAAAAAATAACTCGAGAGATAGGGGAAGAAAATGCCTTCATTCATATATTCATCCAAAGATCCAATTAGATTCCTAGCTGTAAGGCCTTCTGGGTTATGACCAAATATCAATTTAAATTATAATCTTCAATGATCTAGCTGTGCATTCTACTTCTACTTCTCTCTCTCTCTCTCTCTCTCTCTCTCTCTCTCTCTCTCTCTCTCTCTCTCTCTCTCTCTCTCTCTCTCTCTCTCTCTCTCTCTAAGTTCCTCTTAAAACTCTAACCAAGGTCTCTTAAATACGTGCATGGCCACAAGTCATCCTATTGCAAATACAATTAAATAAACTCTCATATTGAATGCTAGGCTACACCACAAGTCTGCTTGTAGTAGATATCTAATACTAAATTAAATACAAAGGTTAGCCTCAATAGGAAAGCACACATAGACAACTTGGCAAGCGAAGACTCCATGAAATAAAAACACTCAACATCCAAATGAACTTGACAACCATATGAACTCGGCATCCAAAGGAACTCGACAACCACATGAACTTGACATCCAAAGGATGACTTGGCAATGAAAGAACACTTGGCAACCAAGACACTCGACACCAACTATGAACTTGACATCAAACAGGAAGCTCGACATCCACTAAACACTCGACAACAACTAAAAACTCAGCAATGTAAGACATTGCAACTCGACATAAATCAATAAAATTGAAAATATGTAGGATAGCAATGAAACCTAGGATGCTCCTACATCAGAAAACTAGGGTAGAAAGAAATGATTCTCCTAAATCATGCAAGTGTCACAACCTGAGCTAAATCCAACTCAAATTGAGAAATCCATGTAGCATCTTCACTAGGTCTATTTTTCCATTTTACCAAATACTCATGGTAGTCTTTTCCTCTCATGCTCTTACCAACTCTCTACTCTAGTATCTATTCAACTTCTTCAATCTTCTTCTTAGGATAATCATCTGATACATCCACTTTATCTTCTAACTCATGATATTTGTATAAATCAACAACATTGAATATAGGAGATATATCCATGTCATAGGTAACTCAACTCCATATGCATTACCACTATCAAACTTCTTCAAGATCTTACAAGGTCCAATTTATCTTACCGTATGCTCCAATAGGAAATCTTCCTTTCTTCAAATAACCATCACCTCATCACCAATGTCAAAAACATGATGTCTTCTAGACTTGTCAACATGCTCTTTGTACTTTTGATTACTTTGTTTCATTCTCAATTTTACTTCCTTATGCAAATACTCCATAAAATCAGCAAATTCTTCCCATGCAACACTTCTCTTCTCTTCACCAAAAACATCCCTCAAATCTGATACTCTTTTAGGTTGCATTCCTATAACAATCTCAAAAGGTGTCTTCCTTGTACTCCTATTCATAGAATTATTATATGCAAACTCATCTTGTGCCAACACTACTTTCAAATTACTTGGCTTATCTCCAACTAAACATCTTAATAAGTTACCCAAGCTTCTATTCAAAACCTCTATCTATTCATCTTTCTATGGATGCAATGTAGAACTAAACTTCAACTCAGTACCCATCTTCTTCCACAAAGTCTTCCAAAAATAACCAACAAACTTACCGTCTCTTTTAGAAATAATACTTCTTGGTAATCCATGCAATCTTACAATTTCTTTGAATAAAATTTTAGCAACATGCTCAACATTTGATGTCTTCTTACATGATACAAAATGAGCCATGTTAGAAAATCTATCCACAACAACAAATATAGAATCATACCCCTCCACTATCTTAGATAATACAAGAAAAAAATCATACTAATGTCACTCCAAGGTTTCTTAGAAATAGTAATAGGTGTATACAAACTAGTATTTTGACTTGCCCCTTTTGCAACTTGACAAGCCCCACAACTCCTTACAAACTTCCAAACATCCTTATACATTTGTGGCCAGTAATACTTATCCTTTAGCAAACTTAGTGTCTTATCAATTCCAAAATGTCCAACCAATCAACCACTATGCTTTTCCTTAATCAAATTAATTCTCATGGAACTTCTAGGGATACACAACTGAATACCTTTGAACAACATACATTCTTAAATGAAATATTCCTCATATTTACTTATGTGATCTGTTAGATTTGGTGCTCTACACTCTCTCCATGCCTCAGAAAAATTAGGGTCAATATCATACAACTCTTTTATGTCATCAAAACCAAGAAATTCAACCTTCATCTTAGGCAATAAAGAACATCTTCTACTCAATGCATCAACAACTCGATTAGTAACTGCACTCTTATGTTTAATCACAAATGTAAAACTCTACAAATACTCAACCCACTTCATATGTCTCTGATTCAAGTTATGTTAACTTCCCAAGTAGTGTAAAGCTTTATGATCAGCATACAACAAAAACTCCTTAGGAATCAAATAATGTCTCCACTTCTTCAGGGCTTGAACAATAGCATAATATTCTTGATCATACACATAATATTTCATTTTTGCATCATTCAACTTTTTAGTAAAGAAAGCAACAAGTTTACCTTCTTGACTTCATACAACTCCTATTGCACTACCACTTGCATCACATTCAACTTGAAATACCTTATTGAAATCAAGCAAAGTCAATACAAGGAACTCAATAACCTTTTGTTTCAAAGTCTCAAAACTCTTATTAGCTCCATGTGTCCACTTGAATTCCTTTTTATCTCATCTCATTATGTCAGTCATAGCATTACAAATAGAACTTATATTTCGTATAAACTTTCAGTAAAAACTAGCCAAACCATGAAATTATCTTACCTCACCTACATTCTTAGGTGTAGGCCATTCTAAAATTTCTTTTACCTTCTCAGGATCCATCTTCAAACCATCATCTAAAATCACAAATCCAAAATACACAATCTCTTCTTGCATAAAAGAACACTTTTTCAGATTAATCATCAACTTCTCCTCTTTCAATATCTGTAATACTTGTCTAACATACTCAAGATGTTCTTCCTTAGTCTTACTAAATATCAAAAAGTAATCCAAATAAGCAATCACAAACTTACCCAAGAATCTTTACGGAACTTCATTCATCAACCTCATGAAAGTACTAGGTGCATTAGTCAAACCAAAAGGCATTACCAAGCATTCATATAAACCATCTTTTGTCTTAAAAGTAGTCTTCCACTCATCACCTTCTTTGATCCTGATTTGATGATATCCACTCTTCAAATCAATCTTGAAAAAATACTTTTCTCCACTCAAGCAATCTATTATGTCATCCATCCTCAGCATAGGAAACCTATATTTCATTGTGATCTTGTTAATAGCTATAGAATCTATAAACATTCTCCATTCTCCATTCTTCTTAGGTGTAGATATAGTAGGTACAACACATGGACTCAAACTTTCTCTAATCAAACCTTTCTGTAACAACTTATGCACTTGTATGTTAAGTTCTTCATTCTCTATAGGTGTCAATCTATATGGTGCTTTATTCAGCAACCTAGCTCCAGGAATCAGATCCATACAATGACTTATACTCCTTACTGGTGGTGAACCATCAAGTATATCCTCTACAACAATATCTTTTTACTCATTTAGCAAAATTCCAATTTCTTCTAGCACTCGGTCAATACTACTAGCTGTCACTTGGTCACCACTGACTGGCACTCAGTTAACACTATTTTTTGTCACTTACCAATATCTTATGCTCATCCTTGAAACATGAAGCATGATAGGGTTTAGGATGCTTTAGCCTCTGCAATTGCAACTTTGTAACTAGCTCTTCTAATGCCAAATTTATAGAACTTCCATTATGAATGATTACCTTGCAATATTTTCCAGCCATCTTACATCTAGTCTTGAAAAGACTTCTCCTTAAGAGATGTTCCTTACCACTTCCCTTATTAAATAAGGTTCTTCTCACCATAACATTTTCTTCAGCCTCAGGTCCACTTAATGAACCCTCAATGTCTCTTTTAATCACAACATTTTTGTTACCTTGCCTACTTTCATAGGATCTACACTAAAAGGATCTATGCCCTTCTTTACCACATCTAAAACAATTACCATAAAAACCACCTCTAGAATAAGAATTACCTCTTCCTTGGTAAGAACCAGTACCTCCTCGGTAGGAATCACCACCTTTCCATTTAGATTTCCCTTTATCTTGCACAAAACTGTTAGATCTACCATCTTCTCCATAAGATCTACCTCTACCTCTCTGGAATCTACCACCTCTACCTCTTTGTCTTTGCTCTTGCTTCTTTGTCAAGATCTCCTTAGCTTTTAAGACATATTGGTATGCTTCTTCCACACTTTCCAATTTCACAAAACTTATTTAATCTTGAATTCAAAATTTCAATCCATTTAGATACGTTGCAATTTTCTCAATATCATCATCCACATGTCCAAATCTAATGTCTAATCTATAGAATTCCTCAGTATACTCCTTTATAGTCATATCTCTTTGTCTCAAATTTTGCATCTTTCTTAACAATCTAGCTTGGTAATTAGTAGGAAAGAATTTTTTCTTTGCCTTGTTCACCATTGTTAGTGCTCGATATAGTCACAGTTTTAAAACTTCAAGTTTAGAGTTTTTGAACCACTTTGAACTGAAGTTCAAAGTAGTTCAAAGTGCTTCAAAGTAGTTCAAATGGGTTCAGAATGCAGATTGGTTAGAAAGTTTAGAATTCTATCCCAATGCATTCACTAGGTTTACTTTGTTAGTTGCATGACTTCAAGAAAGTGCAGAGGTGCAGATTAAGATGAAGTTGGAGTGTGGTGGTTCGAAGTGTTTCAGAAGTTCAAGGTGGCTCATTGGTTCAATTTGTGGATTCAGATCTTGGCTTAAATTGTCGAGTTCAACCTTTCAGTATGGAAGTTTAGAGTCTAATGATTCAAATTCTCAAAGTTTAACACCACAAAAGTAGCTCCCAGTTGAAAGGTATGAAGTTTGAAGTCATAGGTTCGAGTTCATGCTTTAGGGTTTATTAAGCCAGTCATCATTCACAATGTTCAAGCCATAATTCAAAGCTCAAAAGTTGAAGATATTAATCAGTTTGAGAGTAAAGGTTTGACAAGTTTAGAGTTTAATATGCACATTTTTTGGTTCAGAAAGCTCAGAGTCCTATCTCAATTCATGATCTCGATCAGATTCTATTAGTTCAATAGTTTCAAGAAAAGTTATCAGAAGTGCTGGTTCAACACAAGAAAATTTCATAATGTCCCAAAGGTTCAGAGTATAATGATTCAAATGCTCATGTTCAATGCTAAGATCCAAAGCTTAGGGATTGAAGATATGAGTGAGTTCAAGAGTAGAGGTCTAACAAGTTCATAGTTTAAGATGCACGTTCAAGAGTTCATTCAGACCCCAATTTCATAGTATGGATTGATGATTCATTAATTAAGAATGTATAACATTCATAAGTGTGGAGCTTTGGAACTTGAGCATTTAAGATTTTTCAAAGTACAGACCGGCTGACTTAGGAAGGTTTAGGATCCACTTTCAGTCCATTTCTAGAAGCTAATTCGGATTTTGAGGTTCCTTTCAAAATTTCAAAAGCTCAATAGTCTAGGTGGCTCGAGAGTTTTAGAGTTCTATTCTGCACTTCAAGTCCATAGTTTGAGCAGTTTGATAGATTGTTGACAAGCACCTCTTCACCATGGAGCCTTTTCACCTATCCTCTATCATGAGCACATGAGGGGATATAGAAGTTGCCACCAAAATGTTTGACTATTATCGCATGCCAGCTGACTGGTTGGAGATACCTAAATTTAATGCCTCATATGCATGTTGCACTAGTATTCCCATAGCACCCGAGTTGAAGACATACTCAGTCCAAGTAAATAATGATGATATTAAACTATGATCCAAGCGATATATCACATAGGGAAATTGAAAAATCGAAAGTTCATTCTCGATGGGAATGGAGATGGAAGTGGGATTGAAAATCAAAGAAATAGATGGATCCATTTTTTTGATAAGACATGGGTGTTGCCCCCACTGTCTCAGTTGCCTTTATAATGAAGATACAACTGACATTATCATGACACATGTTAATCAAAGAAATATGGGAAGAGTATTGGCGGCATCAAATATTGTTGGAAAATATCGATAGTAGCAAGTATTTGACGGTTCAATCCCGTGTGAGTGTTGCTCATTCAACAAAACTTGTTTGAGAGGTATATATTGAATCATCACAATAATAGCTTGGATCCACATACAGATATAAACCACCTCATGTGGTCTTCATTTCTTTGAAAGATCAATGTTCTGTCACCAAAGTTTGAGTTCTACCTGCGGGTTTCTCCCATAACACCGACTTTTTGCCATAGGAATATTGGAAAGGATTTGAGTTATTGAAAGAGGAGCAGCACCCATATCGAAGCAACTCTTGGGACCTGATGTGCAGTGTAACTATGATCAACTACTTGCCAAGCCATGAAATAAGCCTGATACCATATTTCATTGGCACCAAGATTTGGCTTACTGGCCAATAACAGAAGATACTAGGACTGCATCATTTTAGCTTTCCATTGACAACTTCACAGTTGATAATGGGCATCTACATTTTGTTCCAGACTCACATCTCGAACCAGAATTAAGAGACCATAATACTCTTCAGGGTGATCGTGATAAATCCCATACAATTCTAGCTAAACTTTTCAAGGAAGAAAAACCCAAGGCCGCAGAATTAAAATGTGGGATGCTACTGTGCATCACGAACGAGTATTACATAAATCAGGTGGCAATTACAACAATTCTAATTAGAGAAGAGAAAAGATATTATAATGCTTTAATAAACATTATATTATCTCTGTTTGGTACTATTACTCAAAGATCAAATAAAAATAGAAACCCAAGAGATGTGATAAGAAGAAAAGTATGATTTCAGTAAATAATGACATGTGGAGCCCCCTTTTTAAGTAAGGGTTATTTCTTAATAGAATGCAAACCCAAAGGAAACTTTTCATTCCAAATAAAGAAGCTTAATGTAATGATTTAAAGAAGATCATGATAGATGTTTAATGATCAATTAAACATTAGGGACATATGGAAGAATCAGGGGAAAAGAGGTATATGGAAAGACACGGGACTAAATAGAAAAGGGGTGGTAGAAAATCTTTCAAGAAGCAGCTATTGGAAATAACTGAGAAATTGACAGAAGGAGGAATAAATAAGTGAACAACAGAGTAATTAGGGGTTCCATTCTTTTCTAGCTTTTGGACTGTAGACTGTGTGCTACAAAAAGGGAGGAAAATTTCTAGATGTATTCCATTTCTTGTGTGTGAGAGAGAGAGAGGGCAAAGCTTATTTCCTAAACTTTGTGTTAGAGATAGGAGAACTTTTGATTTGTTAATGTGATGTTAAAGAAAAGAGTTTTAGCTTTCCTTTAGATAGTGATTTTTGGATTGTAAATGTGTAAGAAGATCTTTGTGTCTTTTTAATTTAGAGAAGGGAGGTTGGAGGATAATTGTATTAGAACTTTGATTATGATGCATTTTCCTTCCACTGATCACAATCTTTGTGTTGTTTTCAGTTTTCTCTTAAATACATTCCATGGTCACTGTTTTTAGATTATTGCTATCATTTCAAGATATCTCCTAAAGCTCTGATTCCTCATTTTCTCAAAAGGATGGAAAATACTTCTTTGATCTCATTTACTCTGTAATGCAGCATTTGGGCATGTGAACTTTGTGTCATCTAATGTTCTTTGCTATTCTTTCTTTCTAATAATCCTAGTTTTTGCATCTACTTTGTACATACAAGTAGATGTTTGTAATCCTTTTGTGCTTTTAGGTTAAAAGAATCCATATTTTAATTCATTGTAAATCATATACGGGGAGCTGTACCCGATAAAATTCAAAGGAAAGTTATAAATCCAATGATAACTTGTCCAACTGTTAGTGCTAATTAGTCTTCTCATTTGGGCATTTAGGGCTATATTTGTATATATTTTCTTGGAGGACAATCTGTTCACTAACTGATTTTTGGTGACTCTACTAGGGAAAGAATCACAATTTCAATGTTTTCTTTTCTCAAAAATCTGAAGATACCTCCTCGAAGATGGAGGTTGGTGACTCTATTGAGGAAGAATGCCGTAAAGTCTTCCTTGCATATCAAGAAATCTTGAAGGATTAGGTTCCAACAAAAGAAGAAGATACATCAGATATCTTTATCTTCATCCCACCATTCCAAAATAATCCTATCAGAGAGGTTACTGAAGAACTTGCAAAACAAGTAGGCTGGTTAAAATCTTTCTATGGTGCTATTCTCATCAAGAAGAAACCCCATGTGCAAGAATCAGCAAGTGAAAATGAGAAAAGCAGTAACAAAGAGCTTGTAGAATCAAATGAGAAGGCATTACTACATTCTTTCTTTAGCCTGGAGGTAGAATCTCATAAATCCATAATACCACAACAACAAGAAAGATTAGTTATCAAAAAAGATGACCTCACTATAAAAAATTTAGATTGTGGTAATGAGGTTGAGCACCATGAAGATTTGATAAATGAAGAAGTGGATGAGATGATTGGTGTGCACAACAATGATGCTTTACTTTCACCAAGTGAAGCTGAAAGTGATACGTTTGATTGTGAAAATGGTGGTCAGCCCATTGAAGAACCTTGTCACCCTGAAAATGGAAGTGATGTTTGTGATAAGATAAAGATGCCTTGGGCTAAAGCTTCTCATGATGAAATTCTTTTAGAAAAACTTGATGAGTCAACCGAAATGCTGAAAATCACCTTTCTCAATGAGGAAGAAGATATTATGAAGAAATTTCTATCATCACTCAAGCCAAATCTTTCCTCTCAGGATGATTCAGGTATTCATCCAAATCAAGTTGAAAATGAAACATTGGTAAATGAATCTATTTTTCAGTCTTCTATGCATGGTTTCTCTAATCAGGATTATAGAAGCAATTCTGATGACACCTTTGAAAAGAAAGAAGACAACATACATTGCATGCTTGATGATAGTTTGTTTCTTGGAAGAAGTGGAGATGTCATACATTCGGGACTTTATCTCACATTAGAGGAGGCATCTTTCTGCCTAGAAATTGATCATGATATTAAGAGCCACATGAAAAAGGTGGGTATTAATGACAACATTTCTAGATATCATGCATCTTTTCTTGAAGAAACTTCAACAATCTTTCCTTTTCAATTTGAAATGAAATCCTATTGGATGAGTGTGGAAGATCAATTCTCAAGTCAAAAGGAATGCAATGATGAATTGTGGTTGTTTGGGAAGGAATGTTTGGCTAGCACATTTATATGTGCTTTCAGCTTGCATTTTGGCATTGATGATGTTGCTTGTATGTACTGGTATGGTGTTGCTCAAATGAGACATGACTTGTTGCTCTGGAAAGGATGCTACTTCTCCCAGCCGATAAATGGATTTGCATAGATTATTCTTTCTTTTGGTTCTCTTGGTAGGTTTTCTTCCTACCTTTGTAAATATTGTAAATAATTTTTTGTTGTGCATAGCGGTAGTTGGAATAATGTGCAAGCCTCGTGCTTGTTGGTAGTTTAGGTGTGTGTTGTTGGTTTGAGTTTGTTGGTTTTGCCCTGCTCCCCTTCGCCTTCTCTGCAAGTAGCTCTCGATCTTCTCTTGCTGACTCTATTTGCCCAATGGATAAGGCACTATTCTTTCCCAGGGATTGTTGGAGTTCTCTGATTTTGCATCAAAATCAGTCACGCAGTTAGAGCCCCTGTTAGTACCCGATATGGTCACAGTTTTAAAGCTTTCAGTTCTAGATGTTGAACCTCTTTGAACCACTTCAAACTGAAGTTCAAAGTAGTTCAAAGTAGTTTAGAATGGTTTAGGGGTCCAAATAACCCATCCTACAGGTTCAATACAATCGAAGTAAAACTTCAGGTTCAGAGTTTTTGAACCACTTCGAACTGAAGTTCAAAGTAGTTCAAAGTAGTTCGATGGTTCAGAAGCACAAGGTGGCTCACTGGTTCATCTTGCAAATTCAAGTCTTGGCTCAACATTGTCAAGTTCAATGATTTAGTATAGTAATTTAGAGCTTCAATGATCTATTTTGAGAAGCTCACATGTATGGTTCAAAGACAATTTTGCTTTCATTGACAACATTTCTACATCAGGGTTCACAGCTAGGTTCAGTAAATTTCTGTTGTTGACTATATATTCTCCATAGGATTTGAGTTATGGTCATTTGAATAAAACTTCACTAGAGAACTAGATAACTATTTTGTGAGTCCTATTTATATATCATCTGGCCACTCTTTCTTTCTATTGGTCTGGATTATCGACCACCAACTAGAGGATGGAATCAGTGTCAAAAAGAAAAATGTTGAACCACTATGCCAAATTAGTTCTCAGATTAAGAAGGGTGATTTGATCAACTGGTTTATTTCACCTATGAAGAGGCTTGCTATTTCTGAATGATTCATGGATGATGAAGTAGAAGTGTGTATTGTGGCTGCAAGAAAGGTGACAATTTTTTGTAGAATTTTAGATCCTCAGCATGCTATTCAACACATCCTTCCCTGTGTGAAGAACTTAATAGCCAATTCTTCTCAATGCGCTAATCAGTGGAAATGGTAGAAAAATATTTGATAGAATGTGCAATAGAGCTTATGTCTACAAGCATTAATAAAGACAAGTTTCGGTGCTCCCATGATAGCAAGCCTGAAACACAATGCAAGAATACAACATGCAAACACAAATTCTCTGATGACAAACAAATAGTCATATTTCAGAGGTCATAAATCCCAATATAACCATTGGATTTGGCTAAATTTTAGATATTTCTTGGAAAACCTAGTTTTATAAATTCTAATCAAATAGTATTTTCATATTTCATATGGATCAAAAGTTAAAAGTTCTTGGCTGCACCACTATCAGATCAGAAATAACAGTCATAAATTGCAGATGGCAGAAAATAGTCATATTTCGAGGGCCATATCTCTCAATCTGACCATTGGATCATGCTGAATTTAAGATATTTGTTGGAAAACATAGTTATCTAAATCTTCTCCAAATATGTTTATGAAATTTATTATTAATCAAGAGTTATGGGTTTTTGTTCACGCCTCTCGGATTAGCAATTAACAATTGCAGAATGCAAACAACCAGATTGGGTCTCAGTGCAGGGGCCATAACTTCCAATAAAACCGTTGGATTTGGCTCAATTTCAGATATGTTTCTAAGAATAAAGTTATACATGATCTAACCAAAGATTTTTTCAAAATAATTCTTGGTTAATGAGTTACACTTGATTGAGTGGGACACTGTCAAAACTGTTAATGGCAGTTATAAAACCATGATAGAACATCATCGCCAGCAAGTGCCACCTGTCAGCATGAGTATGTCATAGAGGCCACAAATTTTCAAAGATATAAAATTGAATACTATATCCAAAGAAATGTAATCGAAATCATTAATTGACACCTGTCAATTAGTTATGTACACTTGTCCAAAGCAGATACAGCCACATGAAGATGTTAGAACTTTGGTTAATAATCTTTGGAGACTCTCACATAGGAAAATATTGTAAAACTGAAAGGTCACCGAAATAACTTTGAAAAGGATTATTATTGGCGAGAATAAACTTTAATAAAGTTTATGAAAGTAAGCTAATGAGAGAAAATGAAAAACTTCCTGGGAATGTGTAAAGAAACAGCTGGCAAGAAGCAGTTACAAGAACTGAAAGGGGGATTCATGCAAAATTCTATTTAATTGAGAAGGTAAGATATAGAAGGGGTTCCAATTTTCTAAGTTTTGGCTGAGAGACTTTGGGCTACAGCAGAATAGAGGCTGTAAATATAGGGGGTTCCACTTCTTTTCTGAACTAAAGACTTTGAGCTACAGAATGGAAGGGCTGATGGGAAGTTTTATTTTTTGTATTTGCTGAGAGAGAAAGAGCAGTGCTTGGTTTTAATTTCTGAACTTTGTGTTGGAAAATAAGGAATATTCTGATTTTTGAATGTGTCCGGGGGAAGGGAATTCAAGTTTCCTTTTTAATTGATGATTTAGATGCATAAGATTTTGAAAACTTTGTTGTTTCTGCATTTTTAGAGGAGGGAGACTTGGGAGATAGTTGCATATTGGAGCTTTCAATCTGGGAAATTTTCTCTCCACTGATCGTCATCTTTGTATGACATTCAGTTTTCTCTAAATGCATTTATGTCATGAATTCCTGAATATATTTGATTTCAAAGTGTTCTAAAAGCTCTGTTTCTTTACTTTCTCATATTTCATTCTATTTGTAACGATGCATGCAAATGAACTTTGTGTCATTTGTTAATACTTTCTTGTAGTCTTTTAGGTTCCCACATCTACATTTTATTTATAGGTAGATGTTTGATATCCTTTTGTGCTTTCTGGTAAAAGTACTCACATTTAATTCCTTTTAAACCTTGTACGAGGAGCTGTACGTGATAAAATTCAGAGGAAGGTTATTAATCTAATAATAACCTATCCAACTATTGGTGTTAGTTTTTCTTTTCACTTGGGCGTTCAGGGTCAGAATTGCATACATTTTCTCGAAAGACAATCTATTCACTAACAAGCATTTTCACCCAAGTTCTAGTCTTTTCCTTTCCTCTCCTTTGCCTATTAGTTTGGAAATGCTCCCACCACAGCGAGGCATGTCCTTTCAATTTAGTAACTGCAATCTTCACCTTCCTATTATCAAGAGTGTTGTCATACTCAAAGAACTTCTCCATTTCAGAGATCCAATCCAACACATCATTGGCGTCCAATTTCCCATCATAAGGGACAAATTCTACAGTAGGATTTGAATTTTCTTTAGACAATACTCTCAACAATCTTGCTTCATCTTGATCTTCTTTAGGTTCTCGATTAGGGTTTGGTGCTACTGCTTCATCATAACTTACATCATCAAGATGTGCTCCTCTCCTTTGGGCTATCTCTACAACATCTAATCTAGCTACAATTTGTCTCAATGTATCCAATATTGCATTATCAACATTTCCTCTACCTCAAAATTTGATGTGTGGTGTTCACGAACTTTCTAGTGATGAATCAATGCAATGCTGAATGGTTCAAAAGTTGCATACTAGTCCACCAATTCATTGAGGAACACTATGAGGTTTGGCATTGACCAAGATTGAATCTCATAGAACGAAGAGAGGTTATTGTGGGAATTGATATTATGGTCCTTTAGCATCTAATAGTTCTTCCATAGGCCTCACGAGTTCTAAGTTATAATCATCAGAAGATCACAAACCAAACATGCTTAGGACTCCTTGGAGATGCTCTCGTTCAGGATGCTCATGAATGTTCTAGGCTCTCCATGGCCAAAGTAGTGGTGTCACTAAGGTTAACCCGACTATTTAGAGATTACGATGCTAACAAAATGATGTCATGACAAATAGTTTGAAAGTTGCACACTAGTGCACCAATTCATTAAGGAACACTGTGAGGTTTGGCATCGACTAAGATCATTGTTCAAATTTCAAATAAAATTGAATCTCATATAAATGAGAGAGGTTATTGTGGGCATCAATATGATAGTCATTTAGCATTTGATAGTTCTTCTCTAGCTCTCACAATTTTTGAGTTACAAGCATTGGAAGACTACATCCCAAAAATGCTTAAGGCACCATGGAGATGCTCCAGTTTGGGGTAATCGTGAATGTTATAGCCTCTCCATGATCAACATAATGGTGTCACTAGGGTTCATCCAGCCATCCAAAGCTAATGACACCAATGAAATGATGCCATGAAAAAATAATTGAAAGTTGTGCAATGGTGCACCAATTTATTGAGGAACATTGTGAAGTTTGACATTGACCAAGATCACTGGACCAATTTCAAATTAAATTGAATCTCATAGAATTGAGAGAGGTTATTGTGGGCATTGATATCACTATCCTTTAGCATTTAATAGTTCTTCAAAGTACAAGTTTTTAGTTACAAGTGTCAGAGATCATAGCCTAAACATGCTTAGGGAACCTTGGAGATACTTCAGTCCAAGGTGCTCACGAATGTTCGAGGCTCTCCATAATTGAAATAGTAGTGTCACTGGGGTTGACTCAAACATTGTAAACATAACTACTATTAATTAGATGAACTAAAAACATGATTTTTATGCTCCCTCCATGTTATTTAATGACCATGACTACTTTGATCATTTTGATCAACCTTTGACCAATACAATCGAATATGCTAAATGGTGACATAGATGTCCATAATAATTTACCATTAATCTATTTAATATGAAAATATAAATTAGTGAACCTTATGAAAAGATATAATAAATAAATGAGTTCATATTTCCAATATTTTAAGTGTTTCATCATAATTATAGCTAAATGATACTAATATGAGTATATCTTTGTCGTACAAAGTTATGTATATGGAACAAAAGGCACACAGTGCACATCATTGTGCATACTAAAGTGCTTGTGTATATCATCGATACAACCATATCATATTGATACATAACTACCAAAAAGCCTGGAGACTAAACTATCATAGAATTATCTTCATTCCACTCCTTAAAGATTGTTTCTATCTTTATGCACTGCTACTATTGAACACACTTACCATTCACTATCATAGAAAATGTTAGTATTGCAAGAATTTAATATTAAGTACAAGTATAGGAATACAATTAACGTATGAAGCAACATTTAAAGCATATAATGAACATATGAAACCCTCTTGTGAGTTAGTATTATCTAGTGACGTGTTCCTAAAGGGTCATCTCTCTACTTGAGAGTCTCTAATAGGGATCTATGATTAGCATTACTAATAGAAAAAAAGTTCTTTTACTTTTGGTCTTCCTTGATGTTTCAACAACTTCACATTTTCTACTATAATAAGATGTGAATATATGAGAATTGTTTTGTGCTTCTCATAGTCTTTGAATGTAGGAATTACATTCTTTCTAAGCATGTATGTCCACAATGATGTTCTAGCAATAACACTTGAACGAGTAGGATATGTGAATCCATCATCATCTATAATTGGTTGTGCAAAATTTTTTTACCTCTTACAAAATGTGCTAACCAATAATCTGATTTCTCATCATTCCACTATGGTGCAACCAATGCAAAGACTTGTCCTAGCTGAAGAGCATTTGATTGATGGTCATGGTCAAAATAACTGTTCATGTCATCATTTCTAATAGAGGGCATGAGAGATAATGGAATAAGATAATGTAGCACCCATGTATCCACCCACTCACTTGACTCATAATGATCCCAATCAAATTCTAGTTATTGATCCAATAGGGATAGTGCCCTTACACATTCTAAGTTGTTGATCCAAGTACTGAAACCTATGACTATGTCTTGCATACTTGTAAAAAAGATTTTCCTTGAAATGTGAAACAAAATCAAACACACACATTTACTTTACAACCAACTCACATCTAGATCCTTCACCTCCATTCTTCAAAGTGTATTTCACTATTCCATAAACCTTCTTTGAAAATAACGTCTTTCCAATATCTTCTTTGCACTCCTCATGCAAACAATTTAATTTTTTTGATAAACCACTTCATTGTAAGAACTTATCATTTAAGAAATCATTTCTATAAAAGAAACAACCATCATCTTTAGGACATAAGAATTGATCTAGTAATGATCTTGATGATTTTGGAAGGCAAGTAGCACCACAAGTTTCCAACATTTCATTAGTTCGCAAAGCATAACGGATAGATCATAATACTTCATCGTGCATAGAAAAATCCACATGATATTTGCAACATGTATTTTGAATATTAAGAGGCACACAATAAATTACCTTCATTGATTCAAAATCCCTTTGTGTTATATGCAATTTTGGATAAGTCTCAAAAAACTATTTGAAAAACATTGTTTGACATAACTGCAAATAATGTTTTAGATGCAGGGTACAGTCTTTATTGCCAATTCTCAACTTCAAAACATCCTTCACATTTGGTGACACTCTTGAGCTAAAGTGCCAAAATTGTACAATTTTTTCCTTCACACCCTCTGTTAGTTTTTTATCAAAACATTGAAGTTTCCCACAATAAGCCTATGTATCAATTTGAAGAGGATCATCAAGTCTCTCTCTTCTTTGAAGTGCTCTTCTAAAATTCATTAGACTTATGTTTAAGTCAACACAAGTTTGTCTAATAAATCTCCCTTTTCTCAAATGATGACTTCCCAAGGAAGTTGTAATAACCCCATGAGCATTTGTCTTGTCCTTTTCCTTGCCTTTTTCTCCTATGCTATTGAGATCATTGAAAGATTCTTCACAATAATGTATTTTCTCTCCATTTTCTCGTTCGCACAAATTTTCAATTTTGATAGCATATGTCTTAATTTTTTCATTTTTAACAATTTCACAAAAAGTTGCCATATCTCCACCAATGTCATGTTGCCAATAAATTGTTCATATAGAATTGAAGCCTACAACTGAACCATTCTATGTGATCTCTTCCCTTCTATTGTACTCAAAATGGCTTCATCAATCTCTAATAACCACTTTGGTGTTCTACTAGGTTTAGGGTAAAATGTTTGTTTCTCTTCATTACAAGGAACCTAATTTTGATTATAACAAGGAGACATGTTAAGTATATTTGTAACATTATCACTATCATTATCAATTATTATATTTTCCCTTTCAAGCTCTATAATTTCCTCTTTGATTAATATTTTGTCATTAACAACATTAAATTGATTCATATTATCAAATTCAACATCTTCACCAAAAACTACTGTTACAGCTCGACCTCATTCACATTTAACATACCTTGTCTCTTTTTATGATGGTTTTCGCTATCTTTTTCCCTATATTCTTCAATTCCTTAATTTGTTACATTCCTCTTTCATTTAACTTTTCACCTACAACTGCTCCCCATAGTGTCGACAATTCTAGAACACCTAATCACCCGATTGGTTCACTATCTCAAAGTATGGGCCACAAATTTAGTCTTTTCCCTACAAAACTCTAAAAACTAGTAAAAATGTATTTGGATTTTTGCATGTCTTGGGTAAGGGGATCACAGTCGCATTTAAAAAAAAATTCACTAGTAAAATTGATGAAGGGTGCTCCCCTTAATACCATAAACACATAACAAAAAAAAAGAAACAACAACAAATCCGAGAACAAAATATGGACTTCATAACTTTGCCACAAATGCGAAATTGCATAATTAACAAGTACAATATGCTAACCCACATGGGTGCCTTCATTATAGTAATCTGCAAGACTAAGCTACGAACTACCACCCAGAGCTATTTTAGATAATCTAACTTAATACCTAGGGCCGACAGACCCTAAAAATACATATAGAGTTGGCCAAATACATCTTTGAAAATTATTTTAGAAATTTTGGGTAGCCCAAATGTGGAAGGCCATAACTCACGAACCGTTGCTCTAATTGACTATTATAACCACTTTTTGGAAACACCAGCTTTTGACCTACAGGCTTGGAATCACACAAGTGCTCTTCTATTGAGATTTTGGACCTCATCTGGGCACTCTAAGGCCTCCAACGGTGAGCCTGAAGATTTTTCTCCTAAATTATCCACCAAAAATTCATAATAACTTCTCTTGGCATAGACAAGGAAAATGAATAACTAGGGCCAACGGCTCATCCAGCTATCCAAACCAACCTGCAAGAGTTACCACAATGGAAGCAAACACAAGGACCAACAACCAAGGAGAGAGAATAAGAATATCTTTATTGATTCATGAAAGTATCAGCACACATGCCCAGTTGTAAGGCCTTCTAGGTTGCAGCCAATAACAAATTACAATCCTCAAATTTGCACTTTCAAACACATATCTTCTTTCGCAATTTGACATATGGCTTTTATCTACTTATCCCCACTCACTAAAACTTAACCTAAGAATTTTTTAAATACTTGCCAAAATGGCTTATAGAAGGTTCTAAAACATTACATAAAAGAAAGCCCAACCTCAAAATGGTCAACACTCATCCCTAAACAAGATCCTATTATTAAATTCACGATTGAAATTAAATACACAAGTCGGCTCCCACTAAGGACCAAAACACAGACAACTTGACACACACTGGCAACTCGACATCAATTGGAAACTAGCACTTAGCATTAATTGGAAACTGGCACTTAGCATCAACTAAAACTTGGCACTCAGCATCAACTAGAAACTAGCACTCGGCATCAATAGGAACTTGGCACCCAAAGGATCACTCGACACCTACAGGAAGAAAGAACAAAAGGTGTAGGATTGCAAGGAAACCCAAGATGCTCCTGTACTAGACAACCAGGGTTGGAGAAATGATTCTCCTGAATCATGCAAGTGTCACAACCTAAGCTGAATCCAACTCAGATTAAGAAATCCATGAAGCATCTTCAATTGATCTATTTTTCCATTTCACCAAATACTCATAGTAATCTTTTCCTCTTGTACTCTTACCAACTCTCTAATCCAATATTTGTTCAACTTCTTCAATTTTCTTCTTAGGATAATCATTTGATGTAGCAACTTCATCATCTGACTCATAATACTTATATAGATCAGCTACATTGAATATAGGAGATATATCCATGTCATTAGGTAACTCAACTTCATAAGCATTACCACTGTCAAACTTCTTCAAGATCTTACAAGGTCCAAATTTCTTCATCTTCAGCTTACTATATGTACCAATAGGAAATCTTCCTTTCTTTAAATGAACCATTACTCCATCACCAACTTCAAAAGCAGGATGTCTCCTAGACTTATCAGCATTCTCTTTATACTTTTGATTACTTTGTTCCAACCTCAACTTCACTTCTTTATGCAAAGACTGCATAAAATCAACAAATTCTTCTCCTATAGCACTTCTCTTTTCTTCACTAGCAACATCTCTCAAATTTGATACTCCTCTAGGATGCATTCCAGTAACAATCTCAAAAGGTGTCTTCCCTGTACTCCTATTCATAGAATTGTTATATGCAAATTCAACTTGTTCCAATACCATTTCCTAATTACTTAGTTTTTCTCCAACTAAACATCTCAGCAAATTACCCAAGCTATTCACAACCTTTGTCTTTCCATCTGTCTATGGATGGAATGTAGAACTAAACTTCAATTCAGTACCCATCTTCTTCCACAAAGTCTTCCAAATATAACCAACAAACTTACTATCTCTATCAGAAATAATACTTCTTGTTAATCCATGCAATCTCACAATCTCCTTAAAGAAAAGTTTAGCAACATGTTCGGCATCTGATGTCTTCTTACATGGTATGAAATGAGCCATCTTAGAAAATCTATCCACCACAACAAATAGAGAATCATACTCCTTCTTTGTCTTAGGTAATCCAAGAATAAAATCCATACTGATGTCAGTCCAAGGTATCTCAGGAATAGTAATAGGTGTATAAAAACATGTATTTTGACTTACTCCTTTTGCAACTTGACAAACTCCTCAACTTTTTACAAATTTATGAACATCCTTATACATTTGTGGCCAATAATACTTCTCTTTTAGCAAACTCAATGTTTTATCAATTCCAAAATGTCTAGCCAATCCACCACTATGCTTTTCCTTAATCAGATTCAACCTCATAGGATTTCTAGGAATACACAATTGAATACCTTTGAACAACATACCTTCTTGAATGAAAAACTCATCATACTTACTTATGTGATCTATAAGGTTTGGTGCTTTACACTCTCTCCAGGCCTCAGAAAAATCAAGGTTAGCATCATACAACTCTTTCATTTCATCAAAACCAAGAACTTCAACCTTCATTTCAGTCAACAAAGAACATCTTCTACTCAATGCATCAGCAACTTTTTTAGTAACTTCACTCTTATGCTTGATCACAAATGTGAAATTTTGCAGGTACTCAACCCACTTCATATGTCTTTGATTCAATTTATGTTGACTTCCCAAGTATTGTAAAGCTTTATGATCAATATACAACACAAATTCCTTAGGAATCAAATAATGTCTCTACTTCTTCATTTCTTGAACAATAGCATAGAACTCTTGATCATACATAGAATACTTCCTTTTAGCATCATTCAACTTTTCACTAAAGAAAGCAATAGGCTTACCTTCTTGACTTAATATAGCTCCTATTGCATTACCACCTGCATCACATTCAACTTAAAATACTTTGTTGAAATCAGGAAAAGCCAATATAGGTAATTCAACAACCTTTTCTTTCAAAGTCTCAAAACTCTTATCAGCTCCATGGGTCCACTTGAATTCCTTTTTATCTCCCCTCATTGTCTTAGTCATAGCATTGCAAATAGAACTGAAATTCCTTATAAACTTTCTATATAAACTAGCCAAACCATGAAATGATCTTACCTCACCCACATTTTTAGGTGTAGGCCACTCCAAAATTGCTTTAACCTTCTCAGGATCCATCTTTAATCCATCAGCTGAAATCACAAATCCCAAATACACAATCTCCTCTTGCATGAAGGAACATTTTTTTAGATTAATCAGCAACTTTTCCTCTTTTAACCTCTACAATACTTGTCTAATATGCTCAAGATGTTCTTCCTTAGTCTTACTAAATATCAGAATATCATCCAAATAAACAATCAAAAACTTACCAAAGAATCTTTTCAAAACTTCATTCATCAACCCATGAAAGTACTAGGTGCATTAGTCAAACCAAAAGGCATTACCAACCATTCATATAAACCATCTTTTGTCTTGAAAGTATTCTTCCATTCATCACCTTCTCTAATTTAGATCTAATGATAGCGCTCTTCAAATCAATATTGGTAAAATACTTTGCTCCACTCAAACAATCCATTATGTCATCCATCCTCGGCATAAGAAACCTATATTTCACTATTATCTTGTTGATGGCTCTAGAATCAGTACATATTCTCCATTCTCCATTCTTTTTAGGTGCTAATACATTAGGTACAACACATGGACTCAAGCTTTCTTTGATCAAACCTTTTTGCAATAACTCATGCACTTTTCTATTAAGTTCTTTATTCTTTGTAGGTGTCAATCTATATGGTGCTTTGTTTGGCAAACTAGCTCCAAGAATCACATCCATACAATGACTTATACTTCTCATTGGAGGTATACCATTAGGAATATCATCAACAATAATCTCTTTATACTCATTCAACAATTTAGCAATTTCTTCTAATACTCGACTTCCATTAGTTTCTTCTATCACTTGGTCACCACTGACCAGTACTCGGCTAACATTGTTTGCTGGCACACAACTCGGTCCTCAAGGAATTATAGCAAAACAAACTCGGTTCCTTTTCATTTCCTTTTCAAATTGTTTTCCATTCACCATGCAAACTTTCACAGTAGTAGAATTCACCTCATCTGGACTCTCAATCAAAGGAAACAATATTTTCTTCTTCCCGTTCACCCAAAGAGTATATTGATTCATTCTTTCATCATGTATAGCATATCTATTGTATTCCCAAGGTCTAGCCAACAGAATATGACAACAATCCATAGGCATAATTTCACACAAAACTTCATCAAAGTAATGTCCAATCTTGAATTTCACAATGCATTGTTCACTTACCAATATCTTATGCTCATCTTTGATCCATGAAACATGATAGGGTTTAGGATGTTTCAGCCTCTGCAACTGCAACTTTGTAACCAACCCCTTTGATGCCAAATTTGTAGAACTTCCACTATCAATGATCACCTTGCAACATTTTCCAACCATCTTACATCTGGTCTTGAAAAGACTTCTCCTTAAAATAGGTTCCTCATCACTTCCCTTATTACATTAGGTTCTTCTCACCATTAGATTCTCTCTAGCCTCAAGTCCACTTGGTGAACCCTCATCATCTCCTTGAATCACAACATTTCTATTATTCTGCCCACTTTCAGAAGATCTACATTCAAAAGATCTATGTCCCTCGTTACCACATTTGAAAAAATTACCATGAAAACCACCTTTAGAATAAGTACTACCTATTCCTTGGTAAGAAATTTTACCTCCTTAGTAAGAACTACCACCTTTCCACTCAGTCTTGCCTTTTTCATCATTCTTCCATTCAGATTTGCCTTTATCCTGTACAAAATTGTCAGATCTGCCACCTTTAGCATAGGATCTACCTCTTCCTCTTTGGAATCTACCACCTCTAACTCTTTGTCTTTGTTCATGCTTCTTTTTCAAGATCTCCTTAGCTTTCAAGGCATATTGATATGCTTCCTCTACACTTTCCAATTTCACAAAACTTATCTCATCTTGAATTCTAGACCTCAATTCCTTACTGTACCTTAAAATTTTCTCAACATCATAATCACAATGTCTAGATCTTGATGTCCAATCTATAGAATTCCTCGATATATTCTTTCATAGCGATGTCCTTTTGTTTCAAATTTTGCATCTTTCACAATAAGCTAACTTGGTAATTAGCAGGAAGGAATTTGTTCTTTACCTTGTTTACCATCTTCACCCAAGTTTCAATCTTTTCCTTTTCTCTCTTTTTTCTATCAATTTGCAAATGCTCCCACCACAGTGTGGCATGACCTTTCAATCTTGTAACTACAATATTCACCTTCCTAATATTAGGAGTGTTTTCATACTCAAAGAACTTATCCATGTCAAAGATCCAATCCAACACATCATTAGTGTCCAATTTTCCATCATAAGGAACAACTTCTACAATAGGCTTTGAATTTTTCCTAGACAACACTCGCAACAATCTTTCTTCATCTTGATCTTCTTCATGTTTTGGATTAGGGTTTGGCACTACTACTTCATCATCATTTACATCATCAAGATGTGCTCCTCTCCTCTGAGTTGTCTCCACGACATCTAATCTAGCTGCAATTTGTCTCAACCGATCCAATATGGAATTATCAACATTATTTCCTCTACCACAAACCATCTTCACAAATCAGGTTCCTACAAGATCATAACCCTCTGCAAGTTATAGGTCAAATCTGCAGATCTGCCACTCTACAACCAAATTCAAATTAGGGTTCTACATGATCCAATCTCCACAAGGATGAACCTAGCTCTAATACCACTTGACACAGGCAAAGAAAATGAATAACTAGGGCCAATGGCTCACCCAGCTATCCAAACCAACCTGCAAGAGTTACCACAACGGAAGAAAAAAGAAGGAACATCAACCAAGGTGAGAGACTAAGAATATCTTTATTGATTCTTGAAAATATCAGCATACATGCCCAGCTGTAAGGCCTTCTAGGTTGCAGCCAATAACAAATTGCAATCTTCAAATTTTCACTTTCAGACACATATCTTCTTTCAGAATCTGACCTCTAGCTTTTATCTGCTTATTCTCACTCACTAAATCTTAACCTAAGACTTCTTTAAATACTTGCCAAAATGGCTTACAGAAGGTTCTAGAACATTACATAAAAGAAAGGCTCACCTCAAAATGGTCAACACTCATCCCTAAATAGGATTCTATTATTCAATTCATGATCAAAATTAAATACACAAGTTGGCTCCCACTAAAGACCAAAACACAAACAACTCGGCACACACTAGAAACTCGACATCAACTGGAAACTAGCACTCAACATCAACTAGAAATTGGCACTCAACATCAACTAGAAACTAGCACTTGGCATCAACTAGAAACTAGCACTCGACATCAACTGGAACTTGGCACCCAAAGGATCACTTGACACCAATAGGAACTTGACACCCAAAGAATCACTCAACACCAATAGGAACTCGACACCCAAAGGATCACTTGGCACCAATAGGCAGAAAGAACAAAAAGTGCAGGATTGCAAGGAAACCCAAGATGCTCCTACATCATCTTTGATACTTAAGTTGGAGTAATGAGATTTTTATTGTAGGCTTATAACTCTAAAATGAACCTTCATGTAGAAAATGAGAACATTTCAAGCTCGTAAGACAAACTTACTAAAAATAGCAAGTTCCTAGAAATAGCAACCCCTATCTACTAGTCCTTATTAAAATAGGAATGCTGAAAATAAAAATATTTTTGAGTGATGCAAGATTGCTCTTACACTCAGGATGCTCCTGCATCAAAAATAATGGGTATCCAATATTTGGCACTTAAATATATAAAGGAATCAAATAGAAAATGGAGAGTTGGGACTGAAAGTTGACAAAGGGTCATCATTATCCCCTCCATGATCCATGTGCAGTGTTATAAGTATTATAAATGGTATTTTTGTTCAAGTGTGTTATAATATATTCCTATTATACTTTATTATATTATATTATATTATGTTATGTTATATTATATTATAATATGTTACATTATATTATAATATTTAATATATTATATTATATTTTAATATAATATATTCTATTATATTTAATATGAATTATATTCTATAATATTCTAATTGACTGGATTAACACATTTGATGAAAAGATATGCCCCTAGGGGTTCTAATTGACTGTATGGGTCAAAAGGGGTCAGTTTAACCTATGACCCTTTCGACACATTTGATGACAATATATGTTCCTAGAGGTCCTAGGAACCCAAGAGACATATTCTCATTGATCTTATGTGTTGAAAGGAGTCAGAGGTTTACCTATGACCCCTTTCGACACATTTGATGACAACATATGTCCCGAAGGGTGCTAGGATCCCTAAAGACATTCTAATTGATCGTATGTGTCCCTTTCAACATAATTGATGACAATACATGTCTCTAGGGGTCATAGGGCCCCTAGGGGCATATTCTAATTGATCATATGGTTCAAAAGGAGTCAAAGGTTAACCTATGACCCCTTTAACACATTTGATGAAAGCATATGTTCCTAGGGGTCCTTATATAGAGATATATTCTCAATTATCATATGTGTAGAATCAGGTCATAGGTTAACCTATGACCCCTTTTGACACATTTGATGACAACATATGTCCCTAGGGGTCCTAGGATTCCAAGAGATATATTCTAATTGATCCTATGTATCGAAAAGGCTCATAGGTTAACCTATGACCCCTTTCAACACATTTGATGACAACATATATCCCTAAGGATCCTAGGACCCCTAGCGACATATTCTAATTGATCGTATGTGTCAACCCTTTTGACTCATTTGATGACAACATATGTCCCTAAGGGTCCTAGGTTCCCTAACAACATATTATTACTAATCATATGTGTCAAATGGTGTGATAGGTTATCATATGACCCCTTTCAACACATTTGATGTCAACATAATGACATATCCTAATTGATTGTATGGGTTGAAAGGAGTCATAGTTTAACCTTTATAAATTTTTTAAAAATTATGTCTCCTCTTTAATCTCATCTTAAGTATACTAATGTTTGGCTGGATTTGATATTTTAATATCCTTTTAAATTTCAATCATCGTGTAACATTTTGAACACCTCATAAACATTGATGACTTCTAGATTTTTAATTATCTTTCAATTCCATCAGTAATATTATTTAATTTTGTTCTTGCTTGATGTAAATTTTATCTAAGGACTACTTTAGAATGTCACGCTTATGGGTACTTGATATGCTAATACTTCTCACACTTAGGTTCCTCATTAAATTCTTCATCATTTGTTGTCACTTTCTTGTTCTCAAAAATCAAACAAACATTCTCTTCATGCATATTTGAATATCCACCTATTAAGTTTAATATGTTCATTTTGGTTTTCATTTGTTGAAGAAAGAGATATCCCCCTATAGTATGATTCTCTATACATGTCTGGATCCCTTTTTAATTCTTTCCCTGTTTAGGAAGATGACACCTTTTTATTTTGTCTTCAGAAATGAACTTTTAAAGCTATCTGCACTCCTAAACGACACTTGCTATTTGTATTTTGTCAAGCACACCCATCCCATAAAATATCAAAGGTTTGGTTCTTTGATGATGTCATCCCATAGTGAATTTTTTTAATTTCCATGTTCTCTTTCAATAGTATTGGTCTCTACTGCAACATGATTCACATATGAAATAGTCTTTCAAACCTTTATTATTTTACATGTTTATAACAGTCCAAATACTCATCATTCTTTGAAGACAATCTAACGGCAGATCATTATCTTCAAACATGGAATTTGATATGTTACTCACAACTCATAGCCATTGCTTTCATTGTTGCTTCTACCTTTGGAATTTGATAGCTCTGTCTTAAATGATGTGTTCGTTCATTATACATTGATGAATCCAACACACACATGATCATGTGATACATTTATTCATTGCATGAAGATGATTCATATAAATTGACTGTTAACTCTCTTAAATATATATATTCAGTTACTCACAACTCATAGCCGTTGCTTTCATTGTTGCTTCTCCCTTTGGAATTTGATAGCTCTGTCTTAAATGATGTGTTCATTCATGATACATTGATGACTCCAACACACACATGATCATGTGATACATTTATTCATTGCATGAAGATGATTCATATAAATTGACTATTAACGCTCTTAAATATATATATTCATTCATAGTACCATTCAAAAGAGAGGGCTCTTGATAATAATTTCAATTTGTGATCAGTCATTGCTACTTCATTTTATATGCTACTCTAAGTCATTGCCATACATTTTTAGTTTCTTATTGTCTAACCTTTGGATGTTTCATACTTGTCTATAACACCATCTCCTATTGGATATGTTTTAATCAAAATAACCACACTAGGTCTATTTTATAGATTTATATAATCACAACTATTGATGTCTTTATGTCATTTGACTTCTGAATTTTTCCATTTCCATGTGATTCTTCTATGAATGATGTTCTATGTAGACTTTAACTTAATTTTGAATAAAGCCTTTTATAATTGATTTCTTGATTAAGCTATGTGTGTGGGGGAGTGTTCTTTAGAGGTGTGTGAGGGCTCAGTGCTACTATGTGGATTAGCTATGAGGGAATTTTTTTGCTAGGCTCTTATGGCTACGAGCAGGATCACCAAGAGTCTCATTCTTGCTGGAGCCTCAACTTGTGGTCGATCTTCTCCCAGGGTGAGTTCACAAGAGCAGGAGACATTTTATGTTAGCAAGCAGTTGAAGTCAAATAAAGGTAATGGCTACCTTCCATGTAGCCAGGATCGCCCTATGTTGGTTATCCCTCCAGAGGAAGTAATGGAAGATGTGGACTATTTGGCCACACATGCATTGAGATGCAAGTTTCTTGATATCCACATTTCCCTATCAGCTCTGGAAGCCTAGATTCGCCGTTCATGGTAGGTGGAAGGTGATATGGATATTATGTTGGCTGGTAATAGCTAATCTTTGGTGGCTTTCTCTCGCATGTCAGATCAGAACTGAGTGTTTGAAAGAGGCTCATATTTTTATGACTGTGTGGGTCTTTTTGTCAAACTTTGGCATACGAGGTTCAACTCTACTGAGGATCTCCCTTCAAAGGTTCCTATTTGGATAGGCCTACCATGACTTCCTTTGGAGTTCTGGTGAGAGGATATCCTTTGACAGATTGTTGTTGTGCTTGGGAAGTTGACTACTATAGAACATCAATCACTAGATAAAAAAGGTTATTTCTTATGCTCGTATTTATGTTGAAATTGATTTAAATAATCCTTTACCAGATTCTTGTGAAATTTTCCTAGGCTCTTCTTCTTGGATTCAACAGCTAGACTATGAATCCCTTCCACCCGATGCTACATTTGTAATGTGTATGGTCATTTACAGTGCCAATGCCCTCAAGCCTCTTAAGGAAATGGTACCCTTGGCAGGTTTTTAGGCCAAAGGATGGCTAATGATGGTAAGGGGAATGGTCAAACTATTAGTATTAGAAAAGGGAATGTTTAGACTGATAGTACTAGTAAAGGGAAAGCTCAAATGAACACTTTAAGTAAGGGACAAGGGCCATCCAATACTACTAGTCTTGATAAGGTTTGTTTTATCCCTACTTGAAATTGTGCTAAAGGGAGGGGTCATAAGCGATCTCATCTAGATCTGCAAGTGGAATCAAGTTTCAATTGATTTGAGGTGCCAAACAACATGGTCATAGAAGAAGGCATTCCTATAGAAGCTTAGTGTGGGGTTATTGGCTCAAAGAAGAGGAGTTCTATTCTTAGTGGTAACCAAGATGTTGTAGTTTAATAGAAGACGGAGACCTCTATTGGCCCTGAGTTTGGTGCCCTTGTGGTTTCTCCTACTCCATAGGAAAATGATATTCTTCTAGAAGATTTGGTCAAAGATGTGTTTCCCTCTGGTAAAGGAAAGGGATCTTCTCTTTCTTTGAGCCTGATGCAAAGACCATTTAAGAAAGTCTCTTTTTCTACTCTCTCAAGAGTTGGGTGGAAATAGGATTAGGAAAAAATTAAACTTATAGGAGATTTATTGGTAGAGTCTAGGACCATAAAGACCATAGGCGAAAATTTTACCCACTCTATTCAAGCTCTTGTTGCCAAGCTCTATTGGCACTGATGTTCTAGTGAGTCTTAGCTTTGGGCCTGTATCCTGTCACACAAGTATTTACCTGGCATTGAGCCTTCAGATGTTTCCATGTTTCCTCTTGAGGGAAGATGCTCTATGGTGTGGAATACCCTCAATATTGGTGCTCACATGGTGAAGAGAAGTCTATTTTGGATTTGTAATAGAGGCACTCGGGTTCTATTTCGGAGTGATTCCTAGAATGGGCAACCTCCTCTCTTGTCCTCTCATTCACACTTACAACCCCTTTGTCATTTTTTTCTTTTTTCTAGATGGAATAAGGTGGCTCATTATAATGAGGCTCATAACCTGGGCCTTGTTGTTGGTTATAGATGGAAAAATTCTTTTGATTGGCTGTCAAGTGGCTCTCTAAGGGATCGATTGGAGCTTTCTTAGAAATTGGCTTCTAAGGAGTGTAGCTCTCTGCAAGAACTTGATTTTTTTTCTTGGGGAGGTGCTTCTTCTAGAAATTATTCTATTTCCTTAGGGTAACTTGCGCTGACTAAACAATTGTTTGGCAAGGTGGAGGTCACTTGGTGGAAGAAAGCTTGGAATGGCTTTTCTTGGCCTAAGTGTAACTTTTTCCTTTGGATTTTGGTTTACAATTGTTGTCTTACTTGGGAGAATCTTTGTAAGAGAGGCTTTCAGGGGCCCTCCATCTATGTCTTATGTCATAATAGTGAAGAGACTATTTCCCCCCTTTTTTTCCAATGCCCCTTTGTCAAGTAGATTCGGCACTTCTGGTGGAGTGTGTGGGGATGCACGTGCTAGCATGGCTCTTCCTTGTTTGAGTTTTGGGACCATTTGGGCCACCCCCCTTCCAAGATCTCTTTTCTTCAAGTTTCTTGGACTGTTGGCCCTTCCCTTATTTTATGGAGTGTTTGGCTTGAGAGAAAGAGGAGGATCTTTCATGATGTGTAGCTGGGGATCAGGCACCTATGAGGGAAAATTGCTAATTCTCTTAATGAAACACTCTTGTCTAAATGTGACTTTGGTGGAGGTTTGGACCATGGAGATGCTAGTATTTACTCATGCATTTCCTCTCCTCTTCAGGGCGACACTCCCTCTCTCAACCATAGATGCTCTGGGAATAGAGCTAGGCAGTGTTCTTAGTGTGTTAATCATGAGAGGCATTAGACTCCTCCCCAATACGGAGTTCTTAAAATTAACACTGATGGCTTTTCTCAAGGAAATCTTGGACCAAATGGCATTGGGGGAGTTGGGCATGATAGCTCTCGTGATGTTCAATTTTTGTTTTCTATCTACAAGGGTTACCATACCAATAACATCATGGAAGCCCTTGCTATCTTCGTTGCAGTGGAATAGTGTTGTCAACGTAGTCAGAGAAGAATTATCTATGAGACTGACCCGTAGGTGGTTGTGAATTTATTGAATAGATAGAACCTTATGGATGTGGATTGGCATTTGGCTCTGGTTATTCAACAAATCACTCAGTTATGCAATTCTTTGGATTATGTGTCTTTTATGCATATCCCTCAAAAGTGGAATGGTGTGGCTGATTGCTTTGCTAAATGGGCCTCCGAGCATGCACTGGATTAGAACATTATTGAACATAGGATGCTTCCCCCTGACTTATGTCATAAGCTAGCTCAACTTGTCGACCAGGATAAAGCTCTTTAGTGCTCTTTGTTTCCTTTGTTGTTTTGTTCTCTTTGGTATTCAAAATTTTTTTACCCCTCTTTTAGTTTAAAAAATTAATTACTTTAGTAGTTTAGAATTCTCATATGCCATTGCTTCTATTTAGTTTGTTGCTGATGATCTGAACGTGGCTTTCATTGTTTGCATATGCATAATATGATGGTATCTGATGCATTTTTTGATCATTTGTTTGTACTATTGATGCATACTACTGATAATGTGTTGTAGTACATACATATGGCCAATATGTTTCCCAACATATAATGGTTTATTGTGATTATTAAAGGTTCAGTCTCAATGTGTTTTTTCATAGAATATAACCATGGATGAGGTAATACTTTCCTTCACATATATTTCATTCTCAGTATATTTTATATAACCATGATGAATGTATTGCTTTCATGCATATATATCCAACTCCATATTCCTGAACTATAATGCAATGATATTAATGAAAATTTCAATGAGCATCTTTGACATCAATGATAATATTTCCATCAATAATTTTTCAAGGTTACTTATGATGTGTGTCAATGAGAGAAGGGTAGATGAAATAGATAAGTCAGTTAATAAGAAAAAGACTAACAAATAATATATTCTTTTAATGGAAAAAATGTTGTTGCATTTGGTTCTAATTGATAGGTCAACTCTGATTTTTAAGAAATATTTTAATAAAAGTTTTTTAAATTTTACTAAAAGATATCTTTCATATTGAAGAAATCTAGATATGTGACTTTAAAAATTTGAAGGCCAAGGGTGATGATGGTATTTAAATTTCTACCATTGATATTTTGTAAGATTAATTTATTAGTTTTAGAAATATTTTATTATTACAATTTCATAACAAAGAAATTTATTTAATCATTAGAATATCAAACTACAACTAACTTTAAATTATTATTTTGTACAATAGTAAAAAGTTTATGTGTGTGCACGCACACACACACACATACGATCTCTATTTTATATATTAAGAAACAAGTGAACCATATTGAAACTCCTAATTACATAATGATCCATGTGCTTAGTCCATTATAAAGACATCTCAATGTTGGGTCGATTGAGTTATTGTTTAGTCTCAATTTTTTGCCTAAGCTTAGTCCATTACAAGGTACCAACTTTGGAAGACATTGTCTCTTGTACATATATTATACTAAGGAACAAGTGAACCGTAGTGAAATTCATAATTACACAATAGTTCATTATAAAGAAATTGATACTCTGTAGAGTAAATATTGTTATGATACTATCTAAAAGTGTTCAATAATTAGATCAATCTTAATTGGTACTACAACTATGCTGACTTCATAAAGAACCAGTGACATGATGATCAACTAAACCACCCTATCATTATGTGACCAACAATGACAATAGCATAAGAAATCATAAATTGCATTCATATTCCATTGCAATGTTCAACGCTAGCTACATTGATCACAAATTTCAATTTGTGATCAGTCGTTGCTACTCCATTTTATATGCTACTCTAAGTCACTGCCATACATTTTTAGTTGCCAATAGTCTCACCTTTCGATATTTCATACTTGTCTGTAACACTGTCTCCTATTGCATATGTTTTAATCAAAATAACCACACTAGGTCTATTTTACAGATTTATATAATCATAACCATTGATGTCTTTATGTCATTTGACTTCTGAATTTTTCCATTTCCACGTGATTCTTCTATGACTGATGTTCTATGTAGACTTTAACTTAATTTTGAATAAAGGCTTTTATAAATAATTTCTTGATTAAAATATGTGTGTGGAGGAGTCCTCTTTAGAGGTGTGCAAGGGCTGAGTGCTACTATGAGGATTAGCTATAAGGGAATTTGTTTGTTGGGCTTTTATGGCCATGAGTCTCATTCTTGCCAGAGCCTCAGCTTGTGGTGGATCTTCTCCCGAGGTGAGTTCACAAGAGAAGGAGACATTTTATGTTAGCAAGCACTCAAAATTAAATAAAGTTAATGGCTACCTTCCATGTAGCTAGGATCAGCTTGTGTTGGTTATCCCTCCAGAGGCAATAATGGAAGATGTGGACTATTTGGCCACACATGCATTGAGATGCAAGTTTCTTGATATCCAAATTTCCTTATCGGCTTAGGAAGCCTGGATTCGTCCTTCCTGGTAGGTGGAAGGTGATATGGATATAATGTTGGCTGGTAATAGCTAATTTTTGATGGCTTTCTCTTGCATGTCAGATCAAAACCGAATCTTTGAGGGGGGCTCATATTTTTTTGATTGTGTGGGTTTTTTGGTCAAACCTTGGCATATGAGGTTTAATTCTATTGAGGATCTCCCTTCGAGGGTTCCTATTTAGATTTTCCTACCACGATTTCCTTTAGAGTTTTGGCGAGAGAATATCCTTTGATAGATTGTTGTTGTGCTTGGAAAGTTGACTGCTATAGAACATTAATCACTAGGTAAAAAGGTTATTTCTTATGCCCGTATTTATGTTGAAATTGATTTAAATAATCCTTTGTCAAATTCTTGGGAAATTTTCCTAGGCTCTTCTTCTTCGATTCAACAACTAGACTATGAATCCCTTCCCACCCAATGCCACATTTTTCATGTGTATGGTCATTTACAGTGTCAATGCCCTCAAGCCTCTAAAGGCAATGGTACCCCTGGCAGGTTTGCAGGCCCAAGGATGGCTAATGATGGTAAGGGGAATGGTCAAACTATTAGTATTGGAAAAGGGAATGTTCAGAATGATAGTATTGGTAAAGGGAAAGCTCAAATGAACACTTTAAGTTAGGGGCAAGGGCCATCCAATACTACTAGTCTTGATAAGGATTGTTTTATCCCTTCTTGAAATTGTGCTAAAGAGAGGGGTCATAAGTGATCTCATCTAGATCGGCAAGTGGACTCAGGGTTCAATCAATTTGAGGTGCTCAACAACATGGTCATAGAAGAAGGCATTCCTATAGAAGCTCAGTGTGGGGTTACTAGCTCAAAGAGGAGGAGATCTATTCTTAGTGGGAACCAGGATGTTGTAGTTTAGCAGAAGTTGGAGACCTCTATGGCCCTGAGTTTGGTGCCCTTGTGGTTTCTTTTGCTCCACAGAAAAATGATATTCTTCTAGTAGATTTGGTCAAAGATTAGTTTGCCTCTGGTAAAGGAAAGGGATCTTCTCTTTCTTTGGGCTTGATGCAAAGACCATTTAAGAAAGTCTCTTTTGCTACTCCCTCAAGAGTTGGGCAGAAGTAGGATCAGGAAAAAATTAAACTTTTGGAGATTTATTGGTAGAGTCGAGGGTTGTAAATACCATAGGCAAACATTTTCCCCACTCTACTCAATGATTATTCTCTCATGGAATGTGAGGTGGTTGAATAGAATCCCCAAACAAAAATCTATTCATGAGCTGGTGGCTGATCATTCTCTAGATATCCTTTCTATCTAAGAGACCAAGCTTTTAGTGGATTCCATGTTTAGATGTGCTCCTAAAATTTTCTTTCTAGGGCAATGTCAGTGTGTTTGTGCTTTGGGGAACTCTAGTGGTCTTGCCATTTGTTGGGATCCTAGGAAAGTTACGCCTCTCTATTGGATCTCCTGCCACTCGGCTCTCTCAATGGTGGCCTCTTCTTTGGAAACTAGAGAGCTAATTCTTGTTACTAATGTGTATGCCCCTATTGATCTCCCTGGTAAGATTAAGCTCTGGGCACATATTAGGCATGTCAGAAGTTGTCACCCATTCTTGCCTTAAATTGTGGTTGGGGATTTCAACTCTGTCATCAGTCTGGAGGAGAAGTGGGGTGGGTTGGCTTGCTTGGGTCCTTCTTTTGAGCTTCTTCAAGAAAATATAGATATTTTACATCTCTCTAATGCCAAACCTCTTAATGGGCTCTTTACTTGGAACAATATAAGGGTTGGAGATGATGCCATCTTAGAATGCTTGGACAAGTTGCTGGTTTCTTGCTTTTGGAAGTGTGGATCTCTTTCTCTCTCTTATGAAATTCTTGATTGGAGAGGCTCTGACCACTTGCCTATCAAGCTCATAGCTAGTTATGTTTTTGTCCCCAAGAAGCCTCCCTTTAAGTTCCAATTGATGTGGTTTTGAGACTCTTCTCTCCATGATTTAATGGCTCATTAGTGGAGATAGGGAGGCCCTACCTATGGCACTGCTATGTTCTCCTTCTCTAAAAAATTACAGTATGTCAAAAGGAAGTTGAAGAATTGGAACAAGAATTGTTTTGGTAATTTCCACATTATAAAGAAGAGGGCTCAGGATCATCTTGATGTTATTACTAGGCAGATTTAGGATTTGGGTTTTTCTGAAGCTCTTGGTATAGTGGAATCCCAAGCATCTAGTGATTTAGCAGAGTGGGATCTTAGAGAAGAAATTTATTGGAAATAAAAGGGTTGAGTTTATTGGCTTCAAGAAGGGGACAAGAACATTGCATTTTTCCATTAATCTATACAGGCTCAATGTAATAGGAGTTACATTTCTTCTCTGGTTACTTCTGATGGGACACATCTGACCTCCTCTCAAGTTGTGTCTAAGGAAGCTATTCAGTTTTACTCTAATCTCTTTTTAGATGACTTGCCTCTAGCGGAGATTCAGGAAAATATGATCTTGTCCTGTATTCCCTCTATTGTGACCAGGGAGATGAATGACTCTCTTATGTGGTCGATTTGTATGTTTGACTTAGAGGAGATGGTCTTTAACTTGCATAGGGGTAAAGCTCCAGGGCCTGATGGCTTCCTTGTTGAATTCTTCTAGGAATTTTGGGATATTATCAATCATGACCTTTTGGATGTGGTTCAAGAGTCCTATTCCAACAAAGATATGCTCCAGGCTTTGAATGCTACTTTCCTAGTCCTTATTCCAAAGAAGGAAGAGGCTAATCAGTTGGACTTCTTTAGGCCCATTGCTCTTTGTATTGTTGTCTATAAAATCATTACTAATCTCCCAGTGGAGAGGCTTAAATTTTGGCTTCCCATGGTTATGTATGAGGAACAAGGGGGTTTTGTGGCTGGAAAACAAATTTTGGATGGGGTGGTTATCTCTTTTGAAGCCATTCACTCTATGTGTACTTCTAGAGAAAGTGCCATGTTCATCACGCTTGATATGGCTAAGGCTTATGACAGAGTCACTTGGGGTTTCTTGTAGAAAGTTCTTCTAGCTTTTGGCTTTAGTCAAGAATGGGTTAGTTGGGTTTTGAGTTGTGTTACTACTCCCTCCTTCACGGTCCTTCTTAATGGTGAATCGTCAGAGATTTTTGGGGCCTCTAGGGGTCTTCACTAGGGAGATCCCCTTTCTCCTTATTTATTTATCATTATGGCTGATGGACTTGGCAGACTTATGAAGTCTCATGTTTCCCAAAATCTTATTCAGGGTTGGCAATGGGGAAATAGTCAGCCCACTCTTTTCCACCTCCAATTTGTTGATGATACAGCCCTTGTTGGCAGAGCTCAGATTCGAGAAGCTAAAGCCTTTTGGCTCACCTTGGATACTTATTTGGCTACCTTTGGTCAAAAAATTAATGACCACAAGTCATTAATTTTTTTCTTTAGCTCTCCTGAGCCTATTTAGTGAAGGATTACTAATATCCTAAGATTTTAGATTGAATCTCTCCCTCTAACTCACTTGGGGGTCCCTATTGTGGTGGGAAGATAGCCCAAGATTTTCTAGAAGAGCTTGCTTGACAAGCTTCAACAAAAAGTAAATCATTGGACTCATAGGTGGCTCTCTACTACTGGCAGGGTGACTCTCCTACAATCTATGATTCAGGCCCTCCTCACATATACAAAAACATGGTTCAGGCTACCCCGATGTATTTTCTTAAGGAATTTGATGCTCTTTGTCACCAATTTTTTTGGAGTGGCAATATGCAAAATACTAAATATTGCCTCATCAATTGGGATACCATTTGCAAGCCAAACAAGGAAGGAGGCCTTAGCCTTTGTTCTGCTATCTTGCATAGTCAAGCTCTTGCTACCAAGCTCTATTGGAACTAGTGTTCTAGTCAGTCTTAGCTTTGGGCCCGTATCCTATCACACAAGTATTTACCTGGGATTCAGCCTTCAGATATTTCTAGGTTTCCTCTTGAGGGAAGATGCTCTATGGTGTGGAATACCCTCAAGATTGGTGCTCACATGGTGAAGAGAAGTCTATTTTGGATCTATAATAGAGGCACCGAAGCTCTATTTTGGAGTGATTCCTAGAATGGGCAACCTCCTCTCTTGTCCTCTCATCTGTACTTACAATCTCTTTGTGATTTTTTCCTTTTTTCTAGATGGAATAAGGTGGCTCATTATAAGGAGACTCATAAATTGGGCCTTGCTATTGGTTACAGATGGAAAAATTCTTTTGATTGGCCGTCAGGTGGCTCTCTAGGGGATCAATTGGAGTTTTCTCAAATCTTGGCTTCTAAGGAGTGTAGCTCTCTACAAGAACTTAATTTTTTTTCTTGGGGAGGCACTTCTTCAAGCAATTATTCTATTTCTTTAGGGTACCTTGTGTTGACTAAACAACTGTTTGGGAAGGTGGAGGTCTCTTGGTGGAAGAAAGCTTGGAATAGCTTTTCTTGGCCTAAGTGTAACTTTTTCCTTTGGATTCTGGTTTACAATTGCTCCCTTACTTGGGAGAATCTTTGTAAGAGAGGCTTCCAAGGGCCCTTCATCTATGTCTTATGCCATAATAGTGAAGAGATTGTTTCCCACCCTTTTTTCTAATGCCCCTTTGTCAAGCAGATTTGGTACTTCTAGTGGAGTGTGTGGGGATGCACATGTTGGCATGGTTCTTCCTTGTCTGAGTTTTGGGACCATTTGGGCCATCCCCCTTCCAAGACCTCTTTTCTTCAAGTTGCTTGGACTATTAGCCCTTCCCTTATTTTATGGAATCTTTGGCTTTAGAGAAATAGGAGGATCTTTCATGATGTACAACTGGGGATCATGCACCTGTGGGGGAAAATTGCTAATTCTCTTCATGAAACACTCCTCGCTAAATGTGACTTTGGTGGGGTTTGGACCCTAGAGATGTTGGTATTTACTCGTGCCTTTCCTTTCCTCTTCAGAGCAGCCCTCCCTCTCTCCACCACAGATGCTATAGGAATAGAGCTAGGCAGTGCTCTCAGTGTGTTAACCATGAAGGGCATTGAACTCCTCCCAAAGCTGGAGTTCTTAAAATCAACATTGATGGCTCTTGTCAGGGAAATCTTGGACCGACTGGCATTGGGGGAGTTGGGTGTGACAGCTCTGGTGATGTTCAATTTTTGTTGTCTATCTACAAAGGTTACCATACAAATAACCTCATGGAAGCCCTTGCTATCTTGGTTGCAGTGGAATAGTGTTGTCAATGTGGTTGGAGAAGAATTATTTGTGAGATTGACTCGCAAGTGGTTGTGAATTTATTGAATAGACAGAACCTTGTGGATGTGAATTGGCATTTGGCTCTGGTTATTCAACAGATCACTCAGTTATGCAATTCTTTGGATTATGTTTCTTTTATGCATATCCCTCGAGAGTAGAATGGTGTGGCTGATTGCTTTGCTAAGTGGGCCTCCAAACATGCATTGGATTGGAACATTGTTGATCATAGGATGCTTCCCCCTGACTTATCTCATAAGCTAGCTCAACTTGTTGACCAGGACAAAGCTCTTTAGTGCTCTTTGTTTCCTCTATTGTTCTATTCTCTTTGGTATTCAATAAAATTTTTACCCCTCTTTTAGTTAAAAAAATTAATTACTTCAACAGTTCAAAATTCTCATATGCCATTGCTTCTATTTAGTTTGTTGCTGATGATGAACGTGGCTTTCATTGTTTGCATATCATAATATGATGGTATCTAATGCATTTTCTGATTGTTTGTTTGTACTATTGATGCATACTACTGATAATGTGTTGTAGCACATACATATGGCCAATATGTTTCCCAACATATAATGGTTTACTGTGATTATTAAAGGTTCAGTCTCAATGTGTTTTGTCACAGAATATAACCATGGATGAGGTAAATACTTTACTTCACATATATTTTATTCTCAATATATTTTATATAACCATGATGAATGTATTGCTTTCATGCATATATATCCAACTCCATATTCCTAAACTATAATGCAATGATATTAATGACAATTTCAATGAGCATCTTTGACATCAATGATAATATTTCCATCAATAAATTTTCAAGGTTACTTATGATGTGTGTCAATGAGAGAAGGGTAGATGAAATAGATAAGTCAGTTAATAAGAAAAAGACTAACAAATAATATATTCGTTTAATGGAAAAAATGTTGTTGCATTTGGTTCTAATTGATAGGTCAACTCTGATTTTTAAGAAATATTTTAAGAAAAGTTTTTTAAATTTTACTAAAAGATATCTTTCATATTGAAGAAATCTAGATATGTGACTTCAAAAATTTGAAGGCCAAAGGTGATGATAGGATTTAAAGTTCTACCATTGACATTTTGTAAGATTAATTTATTAGTTTTAGAAATATTTCATTATTACGATTTCATAACGGAGAAATTTACTTCATCATTAGAATATCAAACTACAACTATAATGCCCCGTCAAGGGATCCAAAGAATTAACCTAGTATTTCACTAAGTTTGGTAGCATTTTTTTTAAAAAAGTAATTACCATTTACAACTTATGCACAATCACGGAAGCAATAGCAATGTCCATCTAATGAGTAAACTTAACATATACAACAGATTACATTCTTAAGATCCCCTTAACATGAATTACTTACATGAATCCATCTAGTACAACATCCACATGAAATAATATGATAAGTTCAATGTTCAATTATTACATATCCAACTGCTCATTCATCCACTGTACATGCCACAGGGTATGAAGGCTTAAAAGAATATACACATGTAAAAGTACATCATCCTATTCTAATCCATGATACATCACATGATACTCATGATACATCATCATAAAAGCCATTTACATCTATCAGAAAAATCAAATAAATAAACTAAGTGCATGGTTCCTCCCAACCGTTAATAGCATCATTAGACCATCGTAGATCCTAGCCATCCCTCTGTGCGTAACATTCCAAGCACCGAAGAGATCATCGGTATTATCATAGTAGGAATGCCACTCCTAACATCCTACTAACATAAAAAATAAAGCATAAGATATCATCATCTAACATATGCTAATCATCAATGAAAGGATACATATCCACCATCACGAAGGATGCATTATCCACAAAGTCTCAACGAATCTCAAATGATAAGAGTGGAAAATACACTACCACCTGACTGCGTGGTACCTAAGTGGTCCACTCCCACTGTGCTGAGGAGATAATCTCAAGTCCCAAAATAGATTATCAAAACCACATAGCACACGACTCTAAAGTCCAGGAATCCTAAAAGTATACTAACTCAAAGGTTCGAAACACAAAACAGACATCTACTTCCCAGAGGCACACAATGACATGTAGGAACCTACTATGCAAGCAGGAAAGTGTCATCGCATTTATCTCGTACAAGTTACCCTGGCAGTTAGCTAAACTCCACGGGTCCATACAAATCTCATGCGGCCACTAGTATCCTTTCATACTGACAAGGCATACTATGGAATGCAAGGTCGCAACCATGCGTTCTCTCTACTCCCATCCTAGCCTATACAAGCACTCAAGGCATGGGCGAGAACCAAAACTCTTATCTTTTGACGTTCATTCAGTTAGTATTAAGTGTGTGAATGTTATCACTTATTAACCAACTTACAATGAGTTACCCTGGCAGCCTCTTAGGGCCCCGGCCCCCATTGCAAGCCACTTCCCGACACTACATGCAGATATCCTACCCTAATGCTCATGGTATCATAATCATAAAGAAAGTCCACAAAATCACCATAATAAGGAATCAACAAATATCCATGATTAAAAATCATTAAATATGCATAAAAGCATCAAATCACCATGAGCAACATCCATAGAAAATCATGAACACAACAACTCTCTATTGGCAACTGAAGTATCACTGATAATCAAAATATCCATTGGTTCTCAATAACCAAAATATATCTCAAAATCATACTGATCGAAGACTGCAAAATGGTTGAGTCAAAACATGTCACATCATGACATCATCAATAATAAATCCACATATTAGTCCCATCATGGCGACTAGAATATATCCAAGGATAACTGATCGATGACCAAAATAATGGTTAAGTCAAGGGTTCCAGACATAAGAAATCTCAACTATAACAATCAGTATTCACAACCAATTCATAGAGCATTCCATCACATATTCATGGTTGGGTTTACAAAGATCGAATGAAAACATCATCAAGACATCACATTCACATAACCCCCAAGCCTCTGGTAGACGTCCTATACCCGTCAACACTAGTCAACCCAAAACCAAAAACATTAGCATGATGAATACACAATGTAAACACATGTTTTTGGTTTGCTAAGTTTTCAAATTTGAATTCATATGCATAATCTCAGTTTTTGTATTCCAAGAACATTTTCCTACGTTTTTCCCAATTATAACATTTAAAAGATGTTTCCACTAATCTAAACTTTCATATGCTTCATTTATCTTATGATATTAAACTATTAATTCCTCATAGTTAAAACTATAAAATTACAAAACTATTCATCATTAAAAAAAAGATGAATTTATAAATCTTTTAATATATATATATATTACATATATACATATATATTTATATTTAAACATATACATACGTACATATATAATATAATACCTAATATATTTTTTTTTTCGCATTTTATAAAATACAGAACCGAATTTTATTAAATCCGATTCATAAAGGAAATCGAATTAACAAGGTTTCCTTAGACCAGAGCCGAATCGATGTACCGTCGGCTGTCACTGTGGCGACCATTTCCGCGAGTACGCTGTGACCAATGCAGTCGTGGGTACACTATGCAGCAGGTACCGCATGCCCCATAAATACATGGGTATGGGGTGCGACTTCCGCCCCCACCCAATATGCATAAGTTTTCAAACAATCGTAGCGCGATTTAACAAGTTGCGATTCTGCCATAATAAGGATACCATTATATAAATTACAAAATTACAAAATTACAAGCTTTCATTATCAGAACCTCTCTATGAACTTGTTCTCTTAAGAATTTCTCTGATGACTAATTCTAATGGATTTGTCCATGAATTTGCAACCCTAGTCCATATTATTATCAGATCTAAGCATATAGAATTCTTAAATAAAACTTAATTGCCCCAAATTGAAATTGCACAATGAAGACATATGGAAAATACGAAGAAGACAGGGAAAAGCAAGATGGAGAAGTATCATAATGAAATCACAAGAATCTACCCGGATTCTGATGCTAAACTAGCTTATCCTCAGACAACCCGCAGAGCAAGCTTCCCTTCTTCAGAATTTTCCCGAATCCTCCAATGCCTCAACTATTCTCCATGCTAACTATACTATCCACGCTATGTCCCCGCTCTCCCTTAAGCTATTAAGGAATGCCCGAATATAAAGAGCTTTTGGATAACCCTAGAATGCTTCTAGAATCAGCTGGAAGATATCACCAACTAAGCATGGACCTATTTCCAGCCTTTTAGATAAGCCCTAGGGTTGTAGACACCATGTGCTTAATTGATGCACTAACCCCCGTGTTGTTGACACATGAAAAATAGGGAACTGCATTATTTCCCATGCAAACTTATAACTCCAATAACTTTTAAATTAATTTTCATTCCCACTTTAATCTTCATACTTTTATTTAAATAATTTATTTAAATATTTTTTTTTTTATAACTTCTAGTATTAATATTTGTTTATTAATTAATTAATATTTTATAATTTATTATTTATTTTAATTTCTAATTTTCTTTTAATTTAATTCTCCTTTAATTAATAATCAAAATATCAAAATCATGATATTTAATCTCTCAAATAATTAATTGGTTAATTAAATCTATTTATTAAAACTTAGTTAATAGAAAATTCATCATGGACCTTCATGATAAAATATGAAAACCCATCATAGAACAATTCATACCAAATCAGTCTAAAAGATTAAAAATCACAAAATATGTCATCCAACACATTCAGTGGGTACTCAACTCAGATACTTGTCCTAACTCACTAGGACAAATGGTTTTAGGGTTTGGGATTTGGACTTGAGAATTTATCTCCCCTCTCTTATCATTGAGATAGTATAATAGGGTACGCTCATCCTGGCAATTCAGGGAAGTCGATACTCGGTACCTGCAACCTGCAGAAAAAACCATGAATGTACATACAAAATATATATAGTGCTAAGCTAAAAAGGCAATGGCAAGAAGTGGTGCATCGTGTAGATCCCGACTAAGCAGGCGACTACGACTCCCTTCCTTAACCACATTAGTAATTGTGATGTGAATATCAGGATTTAACTGTGTGATTTTGAGTCAAACTCGATGACCCATGTTTCATGAGTAGTGATTCAACATGAATCCATCTCTCATGAGAATAAATGGAACACTTAGCACTCATTGGATCTAGGTGATGCTCACAGGGGTGAAGCACCAGGACTTCCCGGGAGGTCACCCATCCCAGTACTACTCCAGCCTGAGCGCGCTTAACTACGGAGTTTCCTCCACAGTTAAACCCAAAGCTTGCAACCCCATTTGCAAAACCTTCACCAAGTGTTGTGCCTTATGAACCATTCATTAGAAAGCCCCTTAAGCTCATCAATTGATAAGTAGGAGATGATTTCCACAGCTAGTCAAATTGTGATGTGAATATCAGGATTTAACTGTGTGATTTTGAGTCAAACTCGATGACCCATGTTTCATGAGTAGTGATTCAACATGAATCCATCTCTCATGAGAATAAATGGAACACTTAGCACTCATTGGATCTAGGTGATGCTCACAGGGGTGAAGCACCGGGACTTCCCGGGAGGTCACCCATCCCAGTACTACTCCAGCCTGAGCGCGCTTAACTACGGAGTTTCCTCCACAGTTAAACCCAAAGCTTGCAACCCCATTTGCAAAACCTTCACCAAGTGTTGTGCCTTATGAACCATTCATTAGAAAGCCCCTTAAGCTCATCAATTGATAAGTAGGAGATGATTTCCACAGCTAGTCAAATTGTGATGTGAATATCAGGATTTAACTGTGTGATTTTGAGTCAAACTCGATGACCCATGTTTCATGAGTAGTGATTCAACATGAATCCATCTCTCATGAGAATAAATGGAACACTTAGCACTCATTGGATCTAGGTGATGCTCACAGGGGTGAAGCACCGGGACTTCCCGGGAGGTCACCCATCCCGGGAAGTCCCGGTGCTTCACCCCTGTGAGCATCACCTAGATCCAATGAGTGCTAAGTGTTCCATTTATTCTCATGAGAGATGGATTCATGTTGAATCACTACTCATGAAACATGGGTCATCGAGTTTGACTCAAAATCACACAGTTAAATCCTGATATTCACATCACAATTTGACTAGCTATGGAAATCATCTCCTACTTATCAATTGATGAGCTTAAGGGGCTTTCTAATGAATGGTTCATAAGGCACAACACTTGGTGAAGGTTTTGCAAATGGGGTTGCAAGCTTTGGGTTTAACTGTGGAGGAAACTCCGTAGTTAAGTGCGCTCAGGCTGGAGTAGTACTGGGATGGGTGACCTCCCGGGAAGTCCCGGTGCTTCACCCCTGTGAGCATCACCTAGATCCAATGAGTGCTAAGTGTTCCATTTATTCTCATGAGAGATGGATTCATGTTGAATCACTACTCATGAAACATGGGTCATCGAGTTTGACTCAAAATCACACAGTTAAATCCTGATATTCACATCACAATTTGACTAGCTGTGGAAATCATCTCCTACTTATCAATTGATGAGCTTAAGGGGCTTTCTAATGAATGGTTCATAAGGCACAACACTTGGTGAAGGTTTTGCAAATGGGGTTGCAAGCTTTGGGTTTAACTGTGGAGGAAACTCCGTAGTTAAGCGCGCTCAGGCTGGAGTAGTACTGGGATGGGTGACCTCCCGGGAAGTCCCGGTGCTTCACCCCTGTGAGCATCACCTAGATCCAATGAGTGCTAAGTGTTCCATTTATTCTCATGAGAGATGGATTCATGTTGAATCACTACTCATGAAACATGGGTCATCGAGTTTGACTCAAAATCACACAGTTAAATCCTGATATTCACATCACAATTTGACTAGCTGTGGAAATCATCTCCTACTTATCAATTGATGAGCTTAAGGGGCTTTCTAATGAATGGTTCATAAGGCACAACACTTGGTGAAGGTTTTGCAAATGGGGTTGCAAGCTTTGGGTTTAACTGTGGAGGAAACTCCGTAGTTAAGCGCGCTCAGGCTGGAGTAGTACTGGGATGGGTGACCTCCCGGGAAGTCCCGGTGCTTCACCCCTGTGAGCATCACCTAGATCCAATGAGTGCTAAGTGTTCCATTTATTCTCATGAGAGATGGATTCATGTTGAATCACTACTCATGAAACATGGGTCATCGAGTTTGACTCAAAATCACACAGTTAAATCCTGATATTCACATCACAATTTGACTAGCTGTGGAAATCATCTCCTACACATTAGTAATGCCATACAATAAGAAAACACGCACACCATACACATGTAAGTATGGGGTAAGTATCCATAATAAAGCACATAAGATAAAAAACCATCTAACTAGTCATCAACAATAACTGGAAACAATATAGTGATCATCATACATACATGAAATATATAGTCTAAATGATCTCATCACATGATAACTGAATCCATAATATAATGTCTGATAGTGTCAAAACAATACCACTAATCCATCTATATAAACTAGTCCATCAAAGTCTGATAACAATAGCAATAATATGTCCAGAGAAGATATGAATGAGGGTAGGCACTACATCCACCCCCCCTTGGGTTAGGCTTGCTCCTGGAAGCCTACAAACAAATAAGGATATAACTCCCTCAATCTAGCTGCATCCTCCCAAGTAGCTGAAGAAACATCAGTAGGGTCCCATTGGACCCTTACCTGCTCGATGGTTCGACCCCTGAGGGTCAACCCCCGCTGCTCCAGTATACGAACCGGCTCCAAAGCCAGCTGCCCGTCCTCTACCTGTAATGCATTCTAATCAAGAACATGTACAATATCAGGAATATACTGCCTAAGCACTGAAACATGGAAAACATCATGAATGCGAGCTAGGCTAGGTGGTAGAGCAAGGCGGTAAGCAACCGGGCCAATCCTCTCCAAAATCTTGAATGGTCCTACAAAACGAGGTGCTAACTTAGAACCCTTTCCATATCGGATCGGACTCTTTCGCGGTCACACTCTCAAGAAAACCTTATCTCCTACTGCAAACTGCTTATCAGACCTGTGAGCATCAGCATACTTCTTCTGTCTATCCTGTGCCATAGTTAAATGCTCATGGATACGTACTACCTATTGCTCCATATCACGAAGCATCTCAGGACCCAACAAAATGCGATCCTCAAGGTTGTCCCAACTCAAGGTTGTACGAAAAGGATGACCATATAATGCCTGAAAAGGTGCCATGCCAATAGAACTATGATATCCATTGTTGTAAGCAAACTCCACTAGATAGAGATAATCCTCCCACTATGTCTGCCTATCCATCACATACATTCGTAACATATCCTCCAACACCTTATTCACTCTCTCCATCTGACCATCAGTTTCTGGATGATATGCCAAGCTGAAGTTTAACTGCGTTCCAAGCTCATGCTACAACGATGTCCAGAATGCAGATGTGAATACAGGATCCCTATCAGAAATGATCCTTCTAGGAATACTATGTAATCTCACAATGTCACGCATGAAGACACTAGCTACAGAAGCTGCTATATAAGAAGACCTGATAGGTGAAAAATGTGCCACCTTAGTCAATCGATCAATCATGACCATGATAGCATCATGACGATGAACTGTCAAAGTTAATCCTATAATGAAATCCATCGAAATAATATCCCACTTCCAAGAAGGAATGAGATTTGGCTGCAAAAGTCCAGCCAGGTGCTGATGTTCTGCCTTGACTCTCTGACACTCAAGACACCTAGCCAAAAAATCAGCAATATCTCGCTACATTCCGGACCAAAAGAACAAACATCTCAAATCAGCATGCATCTTTTTAACACCTGGGTGTGCTGAGTATGGTGTACGATGGGCTTCTGCTAGAATCCAGTTGCGAAGCTCATCCATTAAAGGCACATAAATCCTCCCCAAATGTCTCAAAAGACCATCTGATTCCCGAACATAGCCTGCAAACTTTCCTTCCAAGGGTCTTCCTGAATCTATCTCCCTACACATTTCCTGATACCATGAATCCATGGAAAGTACCTGAAGAATCTGACCCCTCAAATCAACACTAAGAGTCATCGATGATACCACATGTCTCCTGCGACTCAAAGCATCTGCCACCACGTTCTCCTTACCTTGAATGTACTTAACCTCAAAATCGTACTCGCATAGAAACTCCATCCATCGTCTCTGGCGAGCATTCAAATTAGGCTGAGTAAAAATATACTGAAGACTGTGATGATCGCTGTGTAGCTCAAATTTGTGCCCCAACAAGAAGTGTCTCCATCTTGTCAAAGCATGAACTACTGCTGCTAACTCAAGATCATGCGTAGGATAATTTAACTCATGATCCTTGAGCTTGCGTGATTCATACGCTATCACCCGTCCATTCTGCATCAACACTGCCCCAATACCTTCAAGAGAATCATCTGTACACACCATGAAATCTCCCTCTGGATCAGGTACTGCTAAAATGGGTGCACTTGTTAAAAGTTCCTTGAGCTTCTGAAATGCTTCTTCACATTTCTCTATCCACACAAACTTCTTTCCTTTCCTCTGAAGAGAAGTGATAGGATGTGCTATCCTAGAGAAGTTCTGGACAAATCTACGATAATATCCAGCTAAACCCATGAAACTACAAATCTCTGACACGTTAGTCGGTGTTGGCCAATCTATTATCGCCTGAATCTTGGCAGGATCCACTGATATACCATCACCTGAGATAACATGCCCTAAATATTGAATCTCTGATTTGAAGAATTCGCACTTAGCCGCATTACCATAAAGCTGGTTGTCTTTCAAGCACTGCAATACCAACCACAAGTGTTCCTCATGCTCCTTCTGATTTTTGGAATATATCAATATATCATCAAGAAACACAAGTACGAATCTATCCTGATATGATCAAAAAACACCATTCATCAAACTCATGAATACCGATGGAGCGTTAGTCAACCCAAAAAGTACCACTGTGAACTCATAATGGCCATAGCGAGTTCGAAAAGTAGTCTTGTGAATGTCAGCTTCCTTAATACGAAGCTGGTGGTATCCTGACTTAAGGTCAATCTTGGAGAAAACTGTAGCCCCCTTGATCTGATCGAATAGGTCATCAATCCTAGGCAAAGGATACTTGTTCTTAATAGTCACCTTGTTCAACTGTCTGTAATTGATACAAAGGCACAAAGAACCGTCTTTCTTCTTCACAAAGAGCACTGGAGCTCCCCATGGTGATACACTAGGTTGAATGCTCCCTTTGGCTAAAAGTTCCTCTAACTGAAGACGTAACTCTCCTAGTTCCTGTGTAGTCATGCGATAAGGAGCTTTAGAAATAGGTTCTGCTCCAGGAACTAAATCAATGCTAAAGTCGATATCCCTCTTTGGAGGCATGCCTGGAATCTCACTTGGAAAAACATCTGCGTACTCTTGCAAAATTGGGTGATCTAAAGTCTTCCATACAAGATCCCCCTCATCAAGATCATTTATCGTAACAACAAATATTTGACATCCTTTATGGAAACTTCGCTTCATTTGCATAGCAGAAATCATCCGCAGAGATATAGGCCTTGGTACCCCAGCTATCCTTACATCATTCCCTTGGTCGTCTTGGCACATAATTATCTTCTTCCTGCAATCTATACTAGCTTTATGAGTTCCAAGCCAATCCATGCCTAAAACCACATCATAGGAACCAGGGGGTATGACTCGAAGATCCACTACCGAAACAAAGCTTCCTAAGCTAAGCCCACACTTATGAACTACAGAATTCATGGAGACCTTGATACCTGAGGCTAGTTCCACTTGCCAACCATGATCTTGCTTCACCGCCTCCAGCTTACACTTAGAAACTATAGATGGTGAAATAAATGAATCTGTAGCTCCTGAATCAAATAATACTGAAAGAGATATACCTTGAATAGTAGCTGTGGTCTTAACCACTCTACCCTGATGATCCGCCTGACGGTGATCAACTACTGCAAACACTCTATGAGCTCTGCCTGCATCACCTACTGTAGACTCTGAGGCTGTAGGCCTAGGTCCAAAAAAATGAGGCACTCGCTGTGGACACTGAGCTGCATAATGACCAATCTGTCCACATGAAAAACATTCTGTATTCCTTCCAGACCCTCTACCCATAGATGGTACATTTGATTGCTGTCGGCTGTTCTTGCTAACAAACGACTGACTACTCTGAGCTGGCTGATTGGGTTGATTTTGTTTATTGCATTGAGCATTGCAATTGTTCTTAAAGTTAGAACCTTTGCCTCCACCTTGAGCCTGAGGATTAAATCCCTTCTGTTGTTGCGTCTGCCGAGACTGCTGGAGAAATTGTTTTCCCCTAAAAGAGAAAGGCTTCTTGTTGCCATTTGAATTAAAGTTTCTTTTAGATCCTGACACTGTTGGCGCTCCTACAAAACCACCTTGACCAAGGTTGACGCTTTGCTCAACAAGGATTGCTCGATGTACCGCATCCTTGAGGGTTTTTGCTCAAATACTTTAACACCCCCAATAATACGGTTGTTCAAACCCCTAATAAAATGTTGTGTCAACTGAGCTGAATTTTCACTGAATCCTGAAAAAGACATAAGCTCATAAAACTTACGCTCATACTTGGTCACTGACATAGTGCACTGCTTGAGATTATGAAATTCATCTGCCCTTTGCTGTTTCCATTCTTCTGGTAGGAATCGTTCTCAAAAACTCTCCAAAAATAGTTCCCAAGTGACACTGCTCATATCGATCCTTAGTTTCTTCTCCTCAATTGTCCACCAAGTGGCTCCAAAGTTCTCTAAATTAGTGATCGCAAATCTTGCCTTAACATTGATGTCAAAGTCTTGCATAGTGAAAATCCTGTCAAGAGAAATTAGCCACTGTTCGGCCACATAACCAGACCCTTGCCCATTGAAAGGCTTAACCTTGGATCTTGAAAGATCCTTCATCTGAGTGGACACAATGGACCTCTAACGATCCTTCCGAGGGCTTCTAGATCTGGGTCTATGCTCTTGTTTTGTCTGATGCACTTTAGGTTGTTCTTGAACAGGAGGTAGACGTTCTAGAATAGTCTGCATCAACTGTCTCAGACCACCCTCTTCAGAATCAGCTTGGTCCTCTCTTTGGTTCTCTTCTTGCTGCCTATTAAAGCACTCTTCCTTGCTCTCTATACGAACCGATCCCTCATGGGCAGACTCATGGGCGCTGACGGTTCTGCCACGACCACGACCTCTTCCATGGCCCCTACCTCGGCCTCTAACAGAAGACCTAGTCCCAGACACCATCCTGCAATAGTACAGAGTACTATTACAATCAAGAGCCACATGTTACAATAAACTAAGTTCAGTTTTATGTTTAGGTCTGAGTAAATTTTCTATTTTGACAATTAAGTGTTAAAGTATACAAGTACAGTTCAAGTTCTATTTTCAGTTTACCTAGTTCAAGTTGAAGAGATACACCTAATATTTCAAGTTCTAGTTGTTCAGAAATACCCAGAGTTCGCAATGTAGAAACTCACGCTCTGATACCAAATGTAATGCCCCGTCAAGGGATCCAAAGAATTAACCTAGTATTTCACTAAGTTTGGTAGCATTTTTTTTAAAAAAAAAGTAATTACCACTTACAACTTATGCACAATAATGGAAGCAATAGAAATGTCCATCTAATGAGTAAACTTAACATATACAACAGATTGCATTCTTAAGATCCCCTTAACGTGAATTACTTACATGAATCCATCTAGTACAACATCCACATGAAATAATATTATTAGATCTAAACATATAGAATTCTTAAATAAAACTTAATTGCCCCAAATTGAAATTGCACAATGAAGACATATGGAAACTACGAAGAAGACAGGGAAAAGCAAGATGTAGAAGTATCATAATGAATTCACAAGAATCTACCCGGATTCTGATGCTAAACTCGCTTATCCTCAGACAACCCGCAGAGCAAGCTTCCCTTCTTCAGAATTTTCCCAAATCCTCCAATGCCTCAACTATTCTCCATGCTAACTATACTATCCACGCTATGTCCCCGCTCTCCCTTAAGTTATTAAGGAATGCCCAAATATAAAGAGCTTTCGGATAACCCTAGAATGCTTCTAGAATCAGCTGGAAGATATCGCCAACTAAGCATGGACCTATTTCCAGCCTTTTAGATAAGCCCTAGGGTTGTAGACACCATGTGCTTAATTGATGCACTAACCCCCGTGTTGTTGACACATGAAAAATAGGGAACTGCATTATTTCCCATGCAAACTTATAACTCCAATAACTTTTAAATTAATTTTCATTTAAATATTTATAACTCCCACTTTAATCTTCATACTTTTATTTAAATAAATTTTTTTAAATCTTTTTTTATAACTTCTATTATTAATATTTGTTTATTAATTAATTAATATTTTATAATTTATTATTTATTTTAATTTCTATTTTTCTTTTAATTTAATTCTCCTTTAATTAATAATCAAAATATCAAAATCATGATATTTAATCTCTCAAATAATTAATTGGTTAATTAAATCTATTTATTAAAACTTAGTTAATAGAAAATTCATCATGGACCTTCATGATAAAATATGAAAACCCATCATAGAACAATTCATACCAAATCAGTCTAAAAGATTAAAAATCACAAAATATGTCATCCGACAGATTCAGTGGGTACTCAACTCAGATACTTGTCCTAACTCACTAGGACAAATGGTTTTAGGGTTCGGGATTTGGACTTGAGAATTTATCTCCCCTCTCTTATCATTGAGATAGTATAATAGGGTACGCTCATCCTGGCAATTCAGGGAAGTCGATACCCGGTACCTACAACTTGCAGAAAAAACTATGCATGTACATACAAAATATATATAGTGCTAAGCTAAACAGGCAATGGCAGGAAGTGGTGCATCATGTAGATCCCGACTAAGCAGGTGACTACGACTCTCTTCCTTAACCACATCAGAAACGCCATACAATAAGAAAACACACACACCGTACACATGCAAGTATGGGTTAAGTATCCATAATAAAGCACATAAGATAAACAACCATCTAACTAGTCATCAACAATAACTGGAAACAATACAGTGATCATCATACATACATGAAATATATAGTCTAAATGATCTCATCACATGATAACTGAATCCATAATATAATGTCTGATACTGTCAAAACAATACCACTAATCCATCTATATAAACTAGTCCATCAAAGTCTGATAACAATAGCAATAATATGTCCAGAGAAGATGTGAACGAGGGTACGCACTACAACAACTAACTCTAAATTATTATTTTGTACAACAGTGAAAACTTTATGTGTGTGTGCACACACACACACACACACATACTGTCTCTATTTTATATATTAAGAAACAAGTGAACCATATTGAAAATCCTAATTACACAATGATCCATGTGCTTAGTCCATTATAAAGACATCCCAATTTTGGGTCGATTGAGTTATTGTTCAGTCTCAATTTTTTGCCCAAGCTTAGTCCATTACAAGGTACCAACTTTGGAAGACATTGTCTCTTGTACATATATTATACTAAGAAACAAGTGAACCATAGTGAAATTCATAATTACACAACAGTCGATTATAAAGACATTGATACCCCGTAGAGTCAATATTTCTATGATACTTCTAAAAGTGTTCAATAATTAGATCAATCTTAATTGGTACTACAACTATGCTGACTTCATAAAGAACCAGTGACATGATAATCAACTAGACCACCCTATCATTATGTGACCAACAATGATGATAGCACACGAAATCATAAATTGCATTCATATTCCATTGCAATGTTCAATGCTAGCTACACACTTCAATTTTCCAACATCATTGCAAAATCAGATTCCAAATTGCACTATTTATTTATTTTGGCCAGGATAATTGCCAAGAAACATTGAAGTCTTATAAAGAAGATGGTTTGCTTGTAAAGACAAACAAAGATTACCAGCTAAACCATTGCTTGTTACCGATTTCTATATTTCACAAGGCGCAGCCCTATCTCACGCATATTTCAGACATATTTTATATACACATACATATTTTATTATTTAAGATTGTGGGTGGGTGTAAGAGGTCAGTTAAACACCGGCATTGACTATGCTTCCACAATTGCTATACAGATGAAACATTTTTAAAGATTATCGGTGGGTTTAATTAGTCTATTAAACACTTCACATCTCTGGAGTAGTCTTCCATATTTTGCTAGTTGTCTTTCACCAGGGCTGCAATTTCTACATTTGAATAAATTCCTTCACGAAAATCATAAAACAAACAAAATGAAATTAATTTTTTTTTCTATTTGGGTGCTGTTGATTGCCAATTTGCCCAGGTACTCCTGCACCGTGTGATCTTCAAACTTTTTTAGAAATAAAAAAAAATCCCCTTTCTAAAATACAGCGGTCCTTTCTTTATTTCAACACCACTAGAAAATAAACTCATTGGATTCAATCATATCAGAAATAGTGAGGTCTTTCCATTTCTTATGTGCAATTTTCAGCATTAGGCTTTGTTGAGAGTTTCAAAACTCCATTTAGCACAATTCCTTTGGAAAGGGGAGAGTTTCATTATCCCACCTATTACATTCAACTCATATTTCTCAATCTATTTTCTCTTAAATCAAGAAAATGATTATTGATCTTCTCAGACAGATCTTTATTTTTCCTACCTGCCATTTATTTTTCAAGGACAATTAAAAAGTCATTTAAATATTTAATAATAAAATCTATTCGAACTCAGATTCAGAAATCATAGTCACTACAGTTCAGGAAGGGTTTCTGCTACGTGAGTTTTAAGACTCATTTGTCCCGGGACCAAGGTGGAGAGATTAAATGGATACATAAGAGAAGTGTTTCCGTTCAAAATCTGCTCCGAAAAAATGCGATAGACCTTTTCAGTGCCATGGACTCCATCCCAGTACACATATGCTCTTGTATCATTGCAAAACAAGTTCTGTGGATGAGTCTTTCCACAGTATATTTCTGTACCAAATTTTCCCCCTCCACAGCATGCCGAGCTAGTGTCATAAAATCCTGCACCCAAATTTTCCATACATTCTTTTCAATGACAAATTCAATAAACTCATACAAAAAAAATATATTGATAGAAATAAGGGATTCGATAAAGATCAGATCGACCTACCATAGTCTTCACCATTTTGGATCATGTCCATTAAAAGATCATAAGCATTAAATCTGATAATGGTACCGTCAGTAAAATTTTCATTAAGCTGAGTCACAAATGAGTTGAAAGCGGTGTTATACATCTTAATAATCTTATTCAAGTTGTCGACGCAATCCCCATGGTAAATCTTGATTTTAGTAAGTCTTTCCAAAGGACCACATCCCATGGGCAGAATGTTAAATACAATAAATTTCCTTGCCCCGCGATTGTAAAGCATCTGTCAAGTTGCACAGTAATAATGATTTAACTCTTCTTCTATGAAACAGTATAATTTATTCTGGTTAGCATTGCTCAAAATCACTGGACATTGATGGATTGTAATACTTACTTTCATGTATTCCTCAAATTTGGCAAGCATCAGAGTGATGTACTCTGCTGGAGTAGTTGTGTTGCTGAGAGTACTGTTCAACGCGTAGAAAAGCATGTCGCCGCCTCCAGTTATTATGCCGTATAAAGACTTCCCTAAATCCGCTTGTCCAGCTTCAGTAAGATTATTAGAATACTCATCGAATAGATGTAGTTGTCGGCTCATTCTGAGCATTGCAACTTCTGATTTTTACAAAATCCAGTACAACCAATTAGATCCTATTAAACTACATAATCAAAGGACGTTTGTTTATTTAATTAACCGAGACGATTTTTAACAATTGATACAAGATGCCATCCATATTTAAAGAACAAAAGGGAAAACACCCATTAAAGAATATGTAAAGAATTATTATTTATATAGATCTAACAAATTTCTTTTAATCGAAGAAAACATAGCCATGCCAGAAAATATTGAGCTAAATGGTTGAAGTAAAGATATTTCGATTTTCAGCTTTAACATATTTTTTATTAATTTTGGGGCTGAAAGAGTATAGAGCTGACCGTGATTTGTTGAATCGAGTAGACCGCTTCCTCCTGATGCGAAATTCACCCCACTACTAAAGTTCGCCTTCGGTTGGAGATAAGGAGGGGTAAAAGGAAGCCCCAGATAAGTAGCTGTAACCACAATAAACTTCATTAAGAGGGTGTCATTCATTTCATCAAGATCATTCATAGAAATCTATAACAAGATGAAATTTTACCAATGAAGTCGAAAACGGTTCGGCCATTAGAAGTACGGCCAGTTGGGTAGGGGAAAAACGAGATGCCATATGGTGTGTAGTTTGTACGGTCTTGACAGTGAGGAATATAATTGTTATTCCCCACATCTGCTACTGAATCTCCGAACACATACATGGCTGGCACAGATGGCTCTTTTTCAGCTGCTGCGCCAAAACAAGCAGCGATGAGCCACAACCCACCTAAAATACCAAGCACTGAGCTTTCCATTCTTATTTTGATGTGGCTATCCACCAAAATACTCTTCATATATATATATACTGTTCATTGCTATTCGAAATCATAAATACTTTATGTTAAGTCGTTGAAATTTTCAATGATAAAAATTACTGAAGGAGATGTGTAGCATTTTACTGTAGAAGCTTCGAATACTTAACTTTTATAAATGGCATGAAACCAACTGTTTTTAGTCAAAAGCAAAAGGAAAATCGCAGCTTGCATTCAAAGCAAGGACTCACTAGTAGCTACCTACTTTTATTAGTTCCTGCCAGGGCAGAGAACTACCGTCCATGTTCTTAAATAGCGGTTAATCTTGAACTCTGGCATCGAATTAAATCACATATTTTTTTTTTCGTTTCTATTCATCATGTAAATTTCTTAAACTAAAAGTCCATTAAAAAACAATTTTCTATAACTTGATTCGTCTGAAATCGGTGGGAGCAGAATGTCATGGAGCCTTGAAAATATCGAGACAAGAGAAGGCACATTAAGCGAGATCTCGGCACAGGATGGTGAAGAAGTAGATTTGATCGAATTTATTGTACCTGCGTCTGATTGGCTTTGCAAACGGCAAACGCAAGAATGCACCAATTTAATCAGTTTAAGACAGAAGCATTTGTGATATTGTCATTAATATTTTGGTCTTTACACTATATAAACACCAGAGCAGGTTTTATTTACAGTACAATTAGTTCTCATAAGATAATACTTTTGATAGATTCATTTTTCAGCTTTCAGACATGTCAGACCTTTCTAATATATTTAATTTTTCTATATATGGATGTCTATTGAGAAATATCTTTTGTTCAGTTGGATCTATCACGTGCTTCATTTGCTTCGCCAGGATTTCAAACTCTACATTTTCAATAATGTTATGACAATTTGGCAAATGCAATCGGATGCCCTTCAAATGAAAATCAACATTACATACAGGAAGAATCTCATTTAAATATAGTGAATCATTTGTTTTGAATCCTCTGTTGCAATAGAGACGCAAACAAATAATGAAGACACACCTACATAAGAGGAGATATAACCCTAAAAAATGTCTTCCTCTCCATGCCTCAACTTTGGCAATTGATTACAATTTGAATAAAGTAAGCCACTAATTAATTGGGTGTATTTGGTTAAATTGGTTGACAGTGGAGCTTATATAGCTGTTTTGAGTATTTTAATTTGTTACTTGATTTGAGATTATGTATAGAGGAACTTAACTTTCAAACAAAAATCTTATTCATCTGCGCTTGGTGTAGTGGTAATCTCGTTGTGAAAAAAATCATGCCACTGATCAGCTTTCACTTTTATCATCAATATGTTAAAAAAAATTTGTATGTCGCCTAAGAAATTTTAAATAGAAAATAGTGAAAGCTATACTAATAGAAAAATAAAATTTATTGTTTATGAAAGTTATTATATAATTTATTCTAACTTATAATCGCAAATACATGGTAATTCTTCATGTAAATGTTTTATCCTTTGGCAAAAATGAATTGTAGGACTATTTCAATACAATTAATTTAAATATTCTTCAACAGAACCCCTTAACAAAGCCTTCTTACAATTTTATAATATTTCTATCACAGAATAATTTTGTTTCTTGGTTCAAAGTCATTGTACTCATGTTAGGGAAAGGAGGACATGCTTTTTCTTGGAAGATAAAAGTATACTCAAAATTTATCTTCTGACATCACTTTAGCCAACTTGGATTGTAGCTCTTCAATAGAACCACTTAACAGAACCTTATTACAATTTTATAATATTTCTACTACATAATAACTCTGTTTCTTGGTTCAAAGCCATTGTGCTCATGCAAGAGAAAGGAGAACATGCTTTCTCTTGGAAGACAAAAGTATACTCAAAACTTATCCTATGAAGAAATATGGAATGCACTATTTTTATTCAAAGAGAAAACATCTCTTTAGCAAACTTGGATCATAGCTCTATTATTCAAAGGGAAAACCTTTCTTCCTACCTTGCTAATTTTTATATATTTTATATGATGGGATTTTGATCATGAAAATCGTAGGTTGTGATTTTTTTTTTTCATTTGCGTGGTAATGCTAAGGCTTACCCCTCTTTCTGAAAATGTCTTTATTCATGTGAAAAAAACAAGTATAGTTTCAGCATCAATATGCAAGGAAGAATTTTTTTTTCTGTGAGAAAGGTAAATGATATTGCATTATTTTTGGTTGAGCATAAAGTTTGTGAGTTATTGAAACTATAAAAGGAAAGAAGATGCATGTTGTTGACAGTATCAAATGGTAAACTTTATGGGCCTTTTTCTATTCAGTCTTTGGACATTGTTCAGTATCATAAGTTCATTGGAAGAAAGTTTATGGATAGATTTTTAATTTATCAGTCATGATTTGAATGATTAAGTTCTTTGATTACAAAATAATTTTCAAAGTCATTGAAAGACAAATCTTTGATTCCTTAAATCATACATCATGATAAATTTATTAGAGTAACAATAGTTTAAAAAACCAAAATAAGGCCTCTCTCAAGACTCTTGGATCATTCACCATTAGCTCTGACACTAAGTTTAAAAGTTGAAATAAGGTCTCTCTTTAGACTCTTGGATCATTTACCATTAGCTCTAATCCCAAGTTAAAAAACACAAATAAGGCTTCTCTCTAAACTCTTGGATCATTTGCCATTAGCTCTTATACCAAATTAAAAATCATAAAACAACACAACAAAGAAATCAAAAGAGATGAGAAACCCAAAATGGGGTTCGCTAATAATAGACCCAATCTATTGTATTTATAAGAAAATATATAATAAATTATATCTATACTATATCATGGACTTAGCTAGTGTATTGATGATAGATAAGTGAAATGGACGATGGAAGGTAGTTGGTCTGTATGAATGACTGCATATGAAACATGTGTGAGACTTTTCCTATGGTGTGTGCTGACATACAGTTGGTGACAATTAATTTACCTACTGGTCCATTGACCTACAACACAATAAGCTTTGATACCATGGGGAGAGAGTAGAGATTTTGACTGTATTTTCCAACTTGCAAATAAAAGTGTATTGCTTTCTTTCTTAGTTCTCTGATATTGTCGTGGTCAGTGTCGCATATGATATCTCTCAGATAGATTTATGGTTTCTATGTTTATCAAAGGAATTTACATCATGTTGAGACATTGGAGATCTTGAAGATTTTCAAAGTTGTTGTGACTGTTTGCTAGACGGTTTGTGGTGAAATTTTTTGTCTAACTGTTTGCTAGAGAGTTTGTGGAGAATTTTTTGAGGTGACTTTAACAACCCAATGTGAGTGAGAAGCACTTGTGAAGAGTTTCTTGGAGGAGCTATGTTCACTATAAGTGTGATTGAATTAAAAGTGTATTGCAATTATTGTTATCCATAATATCATAGCTCTTGTTCTATTTGAAAAAAATGTATTATTGTTGGTAATGTGTGAAATTGAAGTTGAAAGTCAAAGATATAGAAGTATTGTTGTGAATCTACCATTCATAGATTAATAGTTTGTGGAGCACCTCTATGCAAGTAGGGGTGCCAAAGTGTGCATACATAGTTCTTGTGAGAGAAGAAGACTAAAAAGAGTGCAAAGTGAGTTGGAGATCAAAATTGAGGTTGAAGTTGTTGGAGAGATGTAATCCATTGTTTAATCCTTGTGGAAAAGGTGAGCTCCAAATAATTTTGTCACACATGTTTGTAAGGTTGTAAATGGATCATCCATGAGTATCTTTAATTGTAGATATTAGTTATGGAAGTTAGTTGTAATTACATCAAGTGAAAATAGTTTGGATCGGTGCTAAGTTGGTTGTCATAGTGCAAAGAGGTTTGTCTTAGATGTGTAGTTTGGTTTGGATTGGAAGTGTTAGTTTGGCCATGAATGAGTTTTTTGAATTGTGAAGCCCATGTCAGTATCAAAAGGAGATCTTGTAATATCCCTCAACCAAGTGATGAAGATTGAATGAGTGATTTTTTTTAATGGGCTATGTGAATGTATGGGGTGCATAATTGGTTGTGTTGGACACTTCAAAGGTTTTTGTCTGACATATTGATGAACCATGTATCTGAAAGGATTCTTATAGAAGTGGTGAGTACAAGGGTTGGGTACCCATGTATCTTAGTAGATGGATTTATTTTTATATGGAATCATTAATTAATTTGATGAAGGTAGAGAAGGATAAAGGCTGAGAGTGATAATATTTTCCTCGTAATGATGATTTGTGGTCATTGGAACTAGTGAATTTTTTATTTGAAGAGTAATCAAGTGCAAAGTTTATGGTGATCTCAAAACCATTTGTGAGTGAGGTTTGTGGTGAGCCAAAACCACTTTAGTGTGAAGTTTGAGGTGATCTTCCAACTATTTATTTGATATTTGAGTGAGTTCATGGTAAGATTGAAACCACTTCAAAGCATCAGTTATGGGTAATTCGTAAAAACATAGAGCGATTGTGATGAGGAAAACAATATGATTTATAATGCTTAATGAGTAATTGTAAATGGGTACCTACCAAGGCTTTAAGCTAGGACCATCCATTCTCGATAATGAGGAGATATTGAAACCCAACTGTATGTATGCATAGACCATAGGAAAAGTCTCACATGTTTCATATGTAGTCATTCATACAAACCAATTTCCTTCCATTATCTATTTGAACTATCCATCCTAAATAATCCAGCTAACTCTATGCTACAATATGGATATCATTTATTATGTATTTTCCTATCAATACAATAGACAAGGCCTATTATAAGCAAGCCCATTTTATGTTTCTCATCTCCTTTGGTTTCCTATTGTGTTGTGTTATAATTTTAAACTACAATTGCATTTGTCCATTATAGAATTATTGTACCTTTTGATAAAAAAATTTCTCTACAGGTAATTTTTGTACAAGTGCTCTACTTACTAAAAGAAGTAAAGTTGAGAGTTCTTTTTTTATAGTTTCTCGTCACATGTAAAAAATGATTTCATGATTACTTACATTGGTTGTAAAAGATGAAGTTATATTCTTTGCATAACCCTAGAAAATGGTTTGGAGACTTCTCAAAGTTAAATATTTTTCATCCATCAAACAATTTCAATTCGAAGAAACAATTCCATTAATTGTTGTGATTTCTTGAACACCGTATGAAATATTTTGAGGACAAGGTCATTCAATAAATGAAATGCATAGTTTATTTTAAATGTTATGAATAGTTACTTTACCCTTACTAGGAGGTTTTTTTTTATTTTTTTCTTTTTTCTTTTTTCTTATAGTTATAAATTTGATATAACTATGAATGAATCAGTTATTATAAAATTCTAAATGCATCCCTATGTTATTATATGTGTCTATCCAAAATAAAATTGTAAAAGGAACACACTAAATATTTTCTTGTGTATGAAGTATTGAATTGATATTGAAAATAATAATTCATATGATTATATATGTATTTAAATGTGTGAAATTATAGATGTGCATTTGTGTATGTACATAGTCTAATGAACAAAACCTTGTAAATGAAAATGAATGGAGTTGTAGCTTCTAGTAGGTGTGGCTGTTAAATAGTTTAAATTGAAGAGTTGGTGCTCAATAAAGATGATATGTCCTTTGAAAAACCTATATGATTTTGAGGGTTTTGAGGGTTATTATTGATGAGATACACTTCCTTTACTTTCTTTTGTATTAGTTTATGGACATGTATTTGAATATGAAAATTATATATTCACTAATGAATATATTTTAAATAAGTTTTTTATATGATAAATTTTAAATAAAAGTAAATATTAGCATGTGTATGCTATTAGTTAATTTAAATAAATTATATTATTTACACTATATAGTAGACTATGTCTACATGATTTAGTTTAAAATGTAAGGCATTATGAAACATTTATTCGATTGTGTAACATGGCATCTATTAATACTATATGAATAACTATTTTAATCAAATTTCCTCTCTCAGCGTTTCTTCCTTTCTTTCCTTCCACAAGGTAGGGTCCGGAGCTCTGTAGAACCATTAATTAGTACTTGTCAGTAGGCTAAGTACTATTGTGATGATTTTTGAATTTTAGGCTTTAACTAGTGATTAAAACTTTTCCTTTCTACAATTTAGAATTAATATTTGTATATTTTCTTCCAGATTTAATACATTGTGCATATCATACATGCAAGATTTTTAACATTATAATTTTCAAAAAATAATTTTCAATGAATTAATTGAATGGTCAGATTTCATTTTTCATAGTTTTGAATGTAAGTACATTGGTTTAGATTTTAGTACTTTTCATATTGTATTTGTTTCTAATATAATTTTTGTCATTCATTTAATTGTTAAGAAATAATACATACTTATATTATATAATTATTATAGTTATTATTTTTATATTTTAACTTATTTACAATATAATAGTATCATATAACATATATATCAATTATTATATTTAAAATTAAAATTAACTATATTTTATAATTAATAATTATCAATTATTTATATAATTAGAATAATAAATTCTTTATTATTACAACTATCATTCTAGAAAATTATAACAATAAAATAATTTAATTAATAAAAATATATTATATACTTTAATAAATTTATTAAGTAAAAAATTAAGGCAAGTACTAAGCCACTATCTGGCCACTTGTTTTTATCATAAATCAACATTTTTCTTAACAATCAATTGTAGTTATTAGTCAAAATTGATGTTTTCATATGACTTACCTATTACATCTAGACTTCTCTTAATTAAACAAAGTCACATGTAGCTAATTATTATTCTTTTCCTTATTTTTTGATTTATACATATGAACATGCCTCAAATTTGATGGCTATATTGACCTTTTTTTTTCTTTTTCTTTTGTTTTTTCCCAGTTTTAAGTAGTATATCATATACTAAAAAATTATTGGATCATATAGATTGACAAATTAAACTTTTACAAAATCGTAAATATGACATTTATATTTATTACTAAGTTGTCAAATTTTTTTATAGATAATATACTATTTAATTTAATAATATAAAAATGTATTATTTATAATATATATTTATATTCTGATTATTTTATATTTATCTTGATTTAGTATCTTTCTAAAAGAATATAAATATTTAAAAAAATTTGTTTACCAATTTTCAATATTAGTATGAATATAAATGTTCTATATTATTTATTACTATATGTCTCTACTAATTTGGAACTCTTCTTGAAAGAAAGCATATGAAATTATAAAATTCCCTAGTTTAAAATGAGATTTAAATACATCACTAATTACTAAATATTTTTTAATTTTATGTGTATTATAATTATATTGATGAAATATTTAAATCTAAATAATTTATTAAATGATTCATAAATTAGAAAGAAATTGACAAACAATATTTATGTTCAAACTTAAAATGAAAGGCATACAAATAATTAGATTGTCATAAAAAATGATATGATAGGGAGAGATGACTATCAAATCTAGGCCTAATTTGAACCCACTTCACCTAGATACTTTTATTAACACAAATTTGACACAAATTGCTATTATGATTCTTTACGCAATTTAACTAATCAATCTTCACCCACTTTAACTACTCTTGTCTACTCTATAAGAAAAGTTTTATTTAGCTACTAGTGAATCCTTGAGCCAACACTAGTTAGTTTATTTGATCCAAAGTAGGTGAAATTAATGAGAGTTAAGCATTAAAAGCTTTGTTAAGTTTTCATACTTACACATCACCTCATTTGTTATCTTAAGTTGTTACACAATATTATCTTATCTTTCTACCCATGCTACATCTAGTTTTCTCACCTAAAGGGAACAGCAAACAACTAGTCAATGGGTTTGATAGTTGTTAGTGTCAGTAAATTTATTCCATTTTGGCACATGAATCATTTGAATCCATTCCTTAGTAAAGGGGATGAAGAAAACAAAAGGCTTATGCCCACAACTATTGCACATCTTTTCAATAATTTCATTATTAAAAGTTTGAACTTTTTTTTCCATAAAATATTTTATTATATATTATATTTAATTATTTGTTCATACATTTTGCATAGAACCAATCAATTTGAATTAGCAACTAGTCCACTGGTAAATAGTATCTCATCATAAGGTACAATCTAATGTGAGGACTAAAGGGTTGGTAAAAATCAGTATAGTCATTTTTAAGGATAATAATGGAGAGCTTAGTGTTGAGTGTTATTGTTGTGGAGTTTGATCAGTCTCCAAGAGGAAGATTATTGTGATGTGGAGCCTAATCAAAATTAGAGGTTTATTCAGTGTGGTTTCTCCCAAATTATTTCTATGGGGGTTTGGGGGTAGCACCCTCAAGATAGGGTCAAGAGGTAGCACCCCTTGCAGGGTCCTAGAGTAGTGCCCCAGGTGTGCTCCTTGTCACAATACAGGGTGGGGTGAAAGGGAAACACCACTGTGGGGGTTTTCATGGGAAGTGTCCCCAAAGCCAAAAATGACCCTACTATTGTAAAGGGCATCAAGTGCTATTTTTCTATTGGATGACTTATTCTAGCCCTAATTTTTAAGTAGCAAAAGCTTGTCTAAAAAGTCTTAGGGTTACAGATTTTATAACGTATGGTGATATTGTATCTTCTTACAGTGGCATTGAGTTGTAAGGAATTTCATATTGTAATCACTGGATACCAATAATATTGGACTTATTGTTTGTGGATGTAGCCTAGGGATTGGGCGAACCACGTTAAATCCATATGTCTTGTGCTCTCTTTCGTGTGATATATTATTTCCCGATATTGGTTATATTTTCATGTAACTATTATTTCTATATATTTTTAATCCTAACACTAAGAAATTAAGTGGGTTGTAGCTAATTACATTTATGTAGCAACTGAAATATATCCTTACACTCTAGTCATATATGTGTTTGGAGATCACTAGGAGATGTGGGGAATAATAGCTATATACTAGACTTTAAATACTATGTAAACTACCCACCATATGGCATCTCATTTTTTCCCTACCTGACTAGTCATTTCTCTAATGGCTGTACCGTCTTCATTTTTGTTGGTGTAATTTATTATTATAGTTTCCTATTATCTTTCTAGGTCTTCATAAAATGATATAAATGAATAAAACACTCTTAAAAAAATTCTTTATATAATAAGTTTATTTCTTTTACAACTACTTATCTGGGGCTTCCTTTCCCCCTCCTTATCTCCCACCAAATGTGAAGTTTAATAGTTGTGTAAATCTCACATCAGGAGCAAGCAGTGTGCTTGATTCAAGAAATGTCGATCAGGTCTCTACTCTTTCAACTAAAAAGTTAATGAATCAATTTAAAGCTGAAAATAGAAATATCTTGACTTCAATAATTTAAGCTCATAATATTTTCTTGCATAGCTGAGTTTTCCTTCAAAACTCTTTGATTAGAGATAAATCAATCATTTAGATACTTATTTATCGATCTTATGATTTTTTTATATATATCTTTGGTAAGATTTTAATGGGTTTTTTCTATCATTCTTTATACGTGGATAACATCTTCATTCAAATAACATAGTTTGGGTTTCCATGATTATGTATTTTAATAGTAGGTCTAAGATGAACTTATTGGTTGTATAGGAATTTTACAAATTAAATATTAATATTTTAGCATGAGCCAACAACTACTAATCTAACTAGAGCCTCAAGAGAGAATTTAGGAAATTCTTTAAATGACATAGTAATTGGACCCTTTTGTAAATTTTTTCAGCATTCCCCTCAAGATTCATGACAAGGGCTTAACTGCCTCCTATATACTATAAGTTGAGTGGTTGTATCAGGCATTAATAGATTGGTCTTTTGGTGTAACAACAAGTCCACTCTAACAAGCGGTATAAGAGCTTGGTCACAGGTTTGAATCTTCAGACCCTCGAGTAATGCTAAGGGGAAGATTGTTGGAAATTTGTTTAGTGCTTCCCTCAGGATTCATGACAAGGGCTTAACCACCTCATGTGTACTATAAGTTGAGTGGCTATATAGAACATTGATAGATTGGTCTTTTGGTGCAATGGAAACCTCACTCTAACAATTTGTTCCTATGTAACAAACAATACTCTCCAAAAGATAACTCCTCTAGTTGAGTTCATCACTCTACTACTTGCCAAATTTGATGAATACATATATGTAGGTATCGAACCTATCAATCTATAGATATTTTGTAGAATTCTAACCTAAAAAACTTCTACATTTTCACAAAAGAAGAATTAAGTAATTATTACTATGTAACATGACAAATGCTTTACAATAGTGAGGCAAGAAAATTAATTGTATTAAATAGTCTACTTGTGGGATGTGCTCCTATGAAAAGACTTGTTGGAATCCAAATTTTCCATGGGGATTACATCGATTCCTTGATTAAAGTCATTGAGAGATCTATAACACCATTTTAAATTTATTTGTGACTTAGCTTAGGAAGAAGATAATGTCCCCACTTCTTCAATGCTTGAACTATAGGAAAAAATTCTTGATCATAAACATAATAGTTTATTTTTTCATCATTCAATCTATCATTGAAATAAGTAATTGGTCTACCTTCTTGGCTCAAAAAACACACATTGTAGTACCACTAGCACCACATTCTACTTGAAGCACCTTATTAGAATCTAAAAGTGCTAGAATAGGCTTGTCTGTAACCTTTTGTTTTAATAAATTAAAACTCTTATCTTCTCCTATAATCCACTTAAATTATTTCCTATCCCCTCATATTATTTCAATAAAGGGACCACAAATACTACTAAATTCTCTGATAAACTTTCAATAAGAACTAGCTAATCCATGCAAATATCTTACCTCCGTATCACTCCCTGGTGTAGGTCATTCAAAGATAGACTTCAATTTCTCAAGATCCATTTTTAGACCTTATACTAAAACCAGGAATCATAGGTACCCCAACTCCTTCTTCACAAAACTATACTTCTTCAAATTTATTATTAACTTTTCTTCTCTCAACTTACAAAACTCATTATGAATGTGTATCAAATGCTCCTCCAATTTCATACTAAAGATTAAAATATCATCTAGGTAAGAAATGAAAAACTTAGCCAAAAATTCATTCAGTACCTCATTCATGAGTTGTATGAAAGTTCTCAGTACATTGGTTAGCACAAAAGGAATGACTAGGCAATCACAGAATCCTTCCCTTGTCTTGAAGGAATTGTTCCACTCATCTCCTTCTGTGATATGAATCCGATGGTACCCACTCTTCATATCTATCTTTGTAAAATACATAGCTCCACTCGAACAGTCCATAGTACCATCCATCTATAGCAATAGAAATATATACTTGATTGTGATCTTGTCGATAGTTTGAGAATCCGTACACATCATACATTCTCCATTCTTCTTTGGTGCTAATACTTCTAGTACAACATAGGGATTTAGATGCTCTTGAATAAACCCATTATGAAATAACTCATGTAGTTTTCTATACAAATCCTCACTTTCCACTGGTTTCATTCTACACTTTGTCTTAATTAGCAAACTACCTCCTAGAACGAAGTCCATATGGTGATTGATCTTCCTTATAGATGGGAATCCATCAAACACATTATAGAATACAGTATCTAAAAACTCTTCCAACAATTTTGTTACTTCTACAAGCATTTATTTGACTTCTTCTTTACCATCTTTTGGAATTATAGCAAGACACACCTCATACCCTCTAGGAACTTCTTTCCATCAACAAAAATACTCATGAGCACTACATACCTTTTCATCTATATCCTTCAATGGATTCAACTTATGGTTTACTTCATCCTTTGTTAGAGTGTAAGTATATGCATGCCTATCATGTACAACACATTTGTCAAACTACCACACCCTACCGAATAGCATATGACATATGTTCATAGGTATTATATAGAACACCATCTCATCATGGTAGCTTCCAACCTTGTACTTCATTAGGCATTGTTCATTGACCATGACGTTGTGGTCATCTCGTGCCCTGGCAATACAGTATGGACGTGGGTGTTTGTACCTCTTGAGCTTTAACTTTGTGACCATCTTTTATGATACTATATTTTTAGGACTACCACCATCAATGATCACATCAAAACACTTATCTTCACATTTGCACCTTGTGAAAATCATGATCCTTGTTTTATTAGATTTATTCTCACCACTTAGAAAGACTCTTTTGTTATCTTGGACTTCTCCTCTTTCAACATCTTGAGAATGTGATGATTTCCCATCTTCATCAACATGCAAAAGTCTTTTTTCACCTTTAGTTCTCCTATTTGTCCTTCCTTGGCACTAAGGACACTCAAATGCCCATTTCCTTTGTTCTACATAGTGAAAGAAACTACACGGAAACCTCCCTTACAAGATCCTTTCCCTCTTTCTCTTCATATATGATCTCTATTATTCGAATCATTAAAATTAGTAGAACTTATTCCCCTCTAATTCTCACTGCTAATACTAGCCTTGTCTTTCTTCTTTAGATCTTTATTTTTCCTCCATAAAACTATCTGCTAGATCTTTCACCATGGCATCTACCACTATTCTTGTTTTCAAACTTCTTTTTCATATTTTCCTTAACTCTTAGGGAAAACTTGTATGCCTCTTCAATACTATTCATTTGGACTAGACTCAGTTCCTCTTGAATACTTGACCTCAACCCATTAAGGTAATGGTAAAATTTCTCCTTGTTAACTTCTGCATGGTTTGTTCTAATGAGAATTCGGTAGAGCTCCTTAGTGTACTCCTAAATAGATCTTCTTTCTTTCTTCAACCTTTGCATTTTCTTTAGCAGATCAAGCTCATAATCTATGGGAATGAATTTTAACTTCAGTTCAGCTATCATCCCATCCCATCTTATGATTTTTTCCTTCCCTGTTCTCTTTCGCTTCAACTGAATATCCTACCACTAGATCTTTCTATGACCCTTCAGTTCGGTCTTTGCATGTTTGACCCTATCTAGATCCTATCTCCATGGACTAATGATCAAGACACAATAGAGGGATAGAACATGTGGATCATACTTGGGTTGGATAGAATACGAGGCAAAGATAAAGGGTGAATCCTATTCAATAATCAAAGGATAACACCCACATTCTTCCTAGAAAGATACACAATTTCAAAGTTCTAAATGGACAGATCGGGCTTCCATATTTCAAAGCATTCAAATCAAATACACAAACTTGATCGGAGTTTTTGATTTTGAGCCCAAATTTAGTATTTTTGTTAATATTCTTCTTTGAGAAAGATGAGGATGATTCCATTGATCACTGGAAACAAATGTCATTGTGAGCAAGCTAGAGGATATCGACACCCGAAGTCAATTTAATGAGTTGTTTTTCACATTGCAAAAGGGGATGGTTTTTGATAGCAATGCCGGCCAATGATTTCATAGCAGAGTAAACCATGGTGATCATCCCACTAAGAATGTCGATCTGGCATCGATGAAGTTTTCCATCAGGTTCCAAGACTTCATTAGAAGCATGAAATTAAAAAAAATGTCAGGATGTTTTTGTCTCAAGATGGCCCAAGACTCTATTCTCTGCACCTGAATGGGTTAGTTAGAGACCCGCGAGAAGAACATTTGCAAACTGTTTAACAAAATGCCGAATAGATAATAAACCAGTCTGACAAGTTGCATCCGTGGCAAACATACCCTAGGCTTGGAAGGCGACAAAAAAATGTTTGATAGAATGTCTGAGTTTGATGGGTGTTGTAGTACGAAAGATTCACTATAGGCATGCCAAGCAAGATGGGATTGATTTCGAAAATTGAATATCACGCATCAGAAGGATTTGAGCTTCCTTCGAATTCTTAGCTGAATATACACATCCTCTCTCAGCCAAAGCTAGGCATTCTACTTAAAGATAAAGTTGAGGCTAAGTTATCAAGAAAAGCTAGGCATTCTACTTACATCACCCACTGCAAAAGGTCTGACAATGGCTTTGTCAATAGAAATGAAACCTTGACCATTCAAGTAAAGGTTATCACCATTGTCACGTGTTAGGAGAAACACGATAAGTGAAGGAGCTACAGGTGATAGTAAAAAGGCATGACCATAAGACTAAGTTGCACGACACATATGATAGATTGGAGAAAGTTTCAAGCTACTCTATGAGCAAAAAGGTGAAACAGAAGCACCACCCCAAAGTCCTGCGATATGTATGTATGTATGTACATGAAGGCACGAACTTCTCACTATGCAGAATATAGGCACATTCAGGTTGCTTGAAATGGCCATGGTATCATTGAGAGTAATATCATGGCACCTTGAAGGTATTCGTGAGGAATAATAATTTCACATAGATCAGGAGTTCAGAACACCATATCAATCGAAATGATGGAAGCACATATTGTACGAACAAATTATTTGACAGAGTGCCTGATTCACATAAATTATATTGGCACATATCAATCCCTAACAAAAAAATAGGGAGTTGCTTAGGGGGAACTATGAAATAGCAAAGAGCTTGATAAACTAACAACAAACTAAAATTTTCATTTACATACAATTAGGAATCTCCTACGCATAGAAATACGTCAGATATTTCATATTAAATTTTTAATTACAAAAAAAATATATCATTGATATCAAAAAATTTTACTCCTAGGTGCTTTGAGGTTATGATTGTTTTTTCTAATGTAGTATATATTTTCTTAAGTATCTTGATGGTATATAATCATTATTTGGACACTCTCTAACCTTCTAAGATGTAAAATAGAGTATTGGTTGGTGGTTGGATATGTGTTTTTTCACGTAGCACTAAAAGAAGGGGACATCCTTCATAAGAGGATTTATAGGGATCATCCCCTAGAGTTCTTATATATTTATTGTAATCTATTGTATATTTGGATCTATATAGAGAAACACTAAAGGACTATCCCTCAACTCTATATTCTAAGTGCCCCTCAAGTTGGATTGTATTGGTTTAATTCAACTTAATCAATAACTTCGGCCTCTTGCTTATCAAAAAAAATATAAATTAATAAATTTAAAAAAATTGACGAATAAAGTAAATATACTTCATTATCATGGAATAATTGAGCTAAACAATTATGCTTCAACTATGATTTTGTAACTTTCTTGATTTGAGGTCTTGAAAACAAAAGTTAATGTCTTTTCCTATCTTACACGAACAAAAGTCTATCTAGCCAGCTACAATCTTAATCTTTTTCTAGAGGATGGAATAAAGGCCCAAACCAAAGATAAGACCAAAAAAAAAGGGAAAATAGTAAATACTACTTTCTAAAAATCTAGTGCACATATGGAAATTATTAAATCTAAGAAGAGTCATATAAAACCTAAAATAATTTGGAATGACTTGCACGGACGCGGAATGTGGACATAAGACTTTAAATTCTTTGTTAAAAGGGCAAGCTATATTTCTTGTGACACATAAATGCTACCCTACAATAATGCCATGGCCTAGAGAACTTCAACAACCATTACTCCAAGGCAAGGGCTTCTGAATTGTAGATTCTGTAATAGATTTTGTTCCTTTCAAAAAATTGATTCAGTAGATATTATGAAAAAGCAACAACAAATATCTCTTAGAGAATTTAAAAATCCTACGGAATGGTTAATCTGAATGTCAAAGAGAAAATTTACACTATTTCTAACCAAATAATTTTCATTCAATAATTTTATGTGCTACTACAGCACAAAGGGATGCTTTGATGCACTATTTCGCAACAAATGATATAGTTCATTCCTATTGTAGTCTTTGTATTTTGGTTTGGGTTACTATCTCTTCACAACAATTTGCTTAGTCTAATAAATTGTTTTGTGCTATCTTATATTTATGAGGGAAAATAAAATTTCTCTTTTCTTAATGAAATAGACTTGTCCACTTCTTAATTTAAGAAAATGCATTAAATTAAGTCTTATTTATTTATAGACAGTTTAGACTACATAATTAATGAATTAGAGTTGAGATAATTTGTTTGTATATAGATGAAGATAGATTTGAGTGTGGAATAGATTTGTATATAAGGATACATAATGATATAGGGAATGAGTCCAATTTTGTACAAGAATATATCATATATGATGTTGTGCAAATATAAATTTTAATATTAATATAATTATTAAGTTATGACATTAGAAGTAAATGCATTTAGAAATATTTTAGTAGATCTAAAATTACATGTTAAGTAGCATGGGTGTGTAAAAAAATTTATTACATTTTGTAGGGACTTTGATGTCTATTTGGTTTTTAGTATGGTAGTATATATCAAAATATTTTGTTGGGTTTATATGTGAAGTCAAACAATCATATGTGTTATTTTTGAACTTATTATTGTTCCAATCTAAGTTATCTTAACTCTTACATTCTTTTGAGTCCTTATAAATATATGTATTTGGATATTCATTATACAAGTTTTATTCGAAGAGCTGAAGCTGCAACTGTGATGCAAAACCAAACTATGACATTAATAAGAGATTTTCCTTGTAGTGTGGGCATAGCCACAAATTGTGGTGAACCATGATAAATACTATTTTTGTATATTTAATTTTGATTCTTGTTTTGTTTCTTTTCACTTCATACATTCAACATACATTACAATTGGTATCATAGCTTGGCATGGTTGCCAAGATTAATTCTAGTGATTAAAATTTTGGAGTCATGGAAGAATTAAGGGTGTAGAAATTCTCTAGACATAATTTTAGTGTATGGAAAGTATAAATGCATTTTTTATTGGTTAAGAAAGACCTTGCACTTGTGATTAGGGGAAATAATTCTAATACAATGTCAAAAAAAGATTGGGAAATGCTTGATGAAAAAGAGATGGAAAAAATATTTCTTTCATTATCTCAAAATATTATATACAATGTATCGAACAAAGCATCAAAAAAGGATTCAAGATGATGAGACTAAAGCTATCATCTTGTTATATCTCTTACTTGACAACTAGGATGACATAGTTATAATAGTTAGCACTTCAAATTCTACTAAGAGAAAGATGGTCGGTGATCAAGTAGTGATCACTCTACATAGTGAGGATATAAGAAGAAGTGACAAAGAGTCCTCATCTAGTGAAGATGTAATGATAGTTAGCCTTGAAACTAGAAGAAGAAGCTACAATAGGGGGAGCAAAAACCATCATAGAAGATCCAAATCAACTAGGTTCTCAAATTCAAAAGAAAGAAGTGGAGGAGATGGCTAGTTAGGTGGAAAAAAATGCCACATGAAGAAAGATTGTAGAAGTTATAAAAAGCACAATAAAAAGTGTGGGAAAGTTAAGCCAATATAGCCTATGAAAAAGATGATGGTGTCTTGATATTATCAACAATTGACACTACTTCAGCCTCATGGGTTTTGGATTCCAACAAATAATTTAATGCCTCTCCATTTACAAAATACTTTACAAAATATCAAAAAAGGTAAGTTTGGTGAAATATATTGAGGTGATAGTAAAGCATGCAAAATAGTTGGAAAATGATATATATTATTTTCTTTCTAAGGAAGAATTAAATAGATATTAAAAGATGCATCATGTTCCCAAATTAGAAAAGAAATATGATATTTGTAAGTCATCTCTACACACAATGTTTCCTCACTTCTCTAGTTGACTTGTGAAAAGTCACAAAAGGATCCATGATAGTTGAAAAATGAGATGATGTTGGGAATTTATATATTATAGATAATATTAGTGAAGTGGACGTAGCCATCAAATTTATAGATAGTAATTTTGAATTATGTCATCAAAGGCTTGGTCATATGAGAAAAAAGGGCCTTGATGTTATACATAAGACATCTGAATTACCTAGGCTGAAATAAGTTGATTTACAATTTCATCAACATTTCCTTTATGGAAATAAAAAATGGGTCAACTTCTTGATGATTGGGCATGAAAAGAAGGGCACCCCGTTAGCATTGGTATACTCTAATGTATTCGAACGTATTGAGATAACCTCCATTGGAGGAGAAAATTAATTTCTCACTTTCCTTGATGATTGCACAAGAAAGGTATGGATTTACATGTTCCATAATAAGTTTGATGTTTTAGCAAGTTTAAAGTTTTTAAAGCATTGGTTGAGAACTAGATTGGTCATAGAATGAAGCATTTGCAAATAGATAATGTTGGACAGTTTTTTTTATTAGATTTTGATTCATTTTATGGAGATAAAATTACATCCATAGAATTAAGATTGTCTCATTCATTCCTCCAAAAATTGGAACACTAGAGAGGATGAATAGATAAATCCTTGAGAGAGCTTGTTTTATGCACTTTAATATCAGTTTGGGCTAGGATTTTTGGGTAGAGGCATGTAATACAACACTCTACATAATCAACCAAAGTCAATCATCTTGGTTAGATTTTGGCATACTAAACGAAGAGTGGTTGGGAAAGAGAATTTCACATCTAGGTGTTTTGATGTGATGCATATGTTCATGTTCCAAAAGAGAAGAGGGTGAAGCTCAATCAAAAATCATAAAGAGGTATTTTTGTGGGTTATGGAGAAGACCAACTTGGTTTCATAATTTGAAATTTGGTTGAGAAGAAAATCATAAGAAGTAGAGATGTAGTTTTCAACAAAAGGGTATTTCTAGCATTTCATATTGATGAGAAATCTACAAGTGAGAATGCTTATTTATCCATATTTGATGATTATAATAATAATAGAAAAATAAAATTTTCAAAATAGTCACTCTATGAAGTCACCAACATCTATTTTAGCCCTTGCTGCTCCCTCCTATTCTTCTACCAATAGCATATGGAAAAAATGAATAGAAACATAATAAAGAATTTACTGACTATGATTATAAATATCATAGGAACCTTGGCCATTTTTTGCATAGAAATGACATGGTACTACTCTATTTGAAAAAAAAAATCGTAAATGTTTAGGATAGAGAGGACTATTAACAGTGATAACATGGATACTATATCTTCCATTAAATTTAACTAGCCCATGATAGTAGAGATTCCCTACATGGCCGACCCCAAAGACTCCATCAGAAGAGATCCACAATATAGGCTTCAACATATTCAAATAAACCCATAGAGTGCCAAATGTGAGCTACAAATGATAATAGATTACATGAATGGCGATCTTGTTTCTTCCCAAGTGCGTGGTATTTCCTCCCTTTTGTAGCAAAATTTTCATAACATCCCACCTATGGGTGAGGTGGAATCCACTATGGAGCCTCGCCTAGGGGCTCAACCTTCATCCATGCTCATGCACACTACTCATGTGCATGTCTTTGACTCCCCCTCATGGCAAGAAATTCCTTCCAAACACTTGGTGCAATCACCCATGAACACAAGTCATATTGCAAAACACATTCATGTAGACAAAACTCTACCAAATGATGGGCAAGCAGTTAGTACCAAGCATAGCTCAAGCCCTCCCATAATTCAAAACAATTTTATAGAGTGTGTGCCCCTTGCTATGCACAAATCAACAAAATTCTTAAGACCTACTCATTCTTGTCCTACTAATCATGAACAAGATGAATTTCCTTTAGTTAAAAATGTAGGTTAATTAAATCAACTCTTCTCTCCACTATTAATGATAAAAGCATGGATCACACATAGTCTATCAACATAATAGAGACCTACATTTTTCATAAAAAAATCTTAAGTTGTAACAAAAAAATTGGAGAAATTTGTTGAGTAGTTTCTAAAGGCAGTAATTATGAACTTCTGAGAAAAAATTCTCAAGATATAGACAAGGGACATGCAGATGAAAGTTTGCAAAAGGGGGATAATAATATGCAAGGACTTAGAAAATTTACTAGAAAGAGAAGGCTTCCTACCAAATTCTCTAATTATGAACTTTTTGTTCCAGAAAGAGGCAAAGAGACATCTTTTTCTATAAGACCAAGTCAAACTAGCAAACTTCAAAGAAGTGTGCAAAGCATTAGATTCTCACAAGTGGGAGGTAGTGATACAAAAAGAGATGAAATTTAAACTAGATAGTAACACTTGGGGATTTGGTTCCATTACTACCAAATAAAAAATCTCTAGAAAATTGATGGATTTTTCAGTTGAAAGATGAAGGTCAAGGTTAGAAATGATACAAATCCAAGCTAGTTGTTAAATATTTTGATTAGCAAAAGGGAATAAATTTCAATGAAATCTTCTCACCTGTGGTCAAGATGACTACACTATGGTTTGTCCTTGGTTTATTTGATGTTCATAATCTTGAACTGGAATAGCTTGATGTAAAAATGACATCCCTTCATGGTGACTTGAATGAAGAAATCTACATGATGCAGCCTAAGGGATTTGGCAAACATGGACAAGAAAACTTATTTTACAAATTGGGAAAGAGCTCATATGGTCTCAAGAAAGAACCGTGGTAGCACTTGGTACCCCAAATTCAATTGATTCATGACTGAAAAAACTTTCTTTAGTGTGAATATGATCTATGTCTCTAGTATAAAAAGTTATGTAATGGTTCATTTTTCCTTTTATTGTTTTTAGTTGATGGCATGCTTGTAATTAGTTTTTGGGTTGAAAGAAAATTTGTAAGAAAGGCTTGCAATAAAGGATTTAGGAGCAATGTGATAGATACCTAGCCTCAACATTATCCATCATAGAAAAAAGAGAGAAATCAAACTTTATTAAGAACACTATGTCCTCAAGGTGTTAGAAAGATTTAACATGGCGAACACAAAACTGACCAACACTCCTCTTGCTAATCATTTTTGTTTATCTTCAGCTATGTGTCCCAAGAAATAAGAATAGAAAAACTACATGAATAAAATTCTATTCTCTTCAGAAAAGATAAACCTTATGTATGTGATGGTACATAATTGTTTGAATATTGCCCAAGTAGTGGGGGATGTAAGAAGATTTATGAGAAATCTGGGTAAACAACATTGGGCTATAGTTAAATGGATCTTGAGGTATCTTAAGGGTACTCTTGATTTTGTGTTTTGTTTTGGTTGCAAGGATTCTTCACTAAGATTAAACTATTTTGGATATGGATAGAAATTTAGATAATAGAAGATCCAATACTTGTTATGTATTTAAATTTTCTACAGCAATTATCAGTTGGGCATCAAAGTTGCGAAAAAATGGTCTCACTCTCATCTACCAAGGCTAAATATATTGCTCTCACTAAAGGGGAAAATAATTTTATTTGGTTACAACATTTGTTTCGTGAGTTTGATTGTCTACAATAATGATCAGTTTTGTTTTGTGATAATAAAAGTGCCCTTGGTTTAGTAAAGAATGTAATGGTTCATAGAGGAACTAAGAATATTGAATTTTGTTATCATTTCATTCCAAGCAAATTTAAGGAGGGAAAACTTTTCTCCCTTGCGGAAGAAGATACACCAAGTATAGGTGAAAATATGCTTCCCATTATGGATAGGAAGATGGAATAGGGATCCATATGTAATATGGTGTGGAGTCTACCTTTGAAGTCTACTAAAATTTTGAGAAGTCTTTGATGAATGAAGATGCCACAAACCAATCTGGTGGATGCCCAAAATATAGTGGCAAGCAAGGTAACATGTCCATGTATGAAGTTGAATCAAACTCCAAAGACATTGAAGCATCCTGATAGGAGGATGTAGGAAGAGAGGCAATGCCACCCCAATTCAATAATGTAGGAACACCTATGAAATAAACTCCTTGATGACCAAAGAATTTGCACCATGAAAGCTGAATGATGCTCCTTCTTGTAGGAAGAAATGGTGTCATAGGTGTAGTAGAGAATGCTCCCCAATTAGTAGGAAGAATCCTGAGAAAATAGGATGCTTGAGGAAACTAGAATACAATTTCCATAGAGTGATATGTCTCCTCATCAGTGAAAGAGTCCTCATCCAACTATTTTAAAGAAGCCACAATCAAGTCAGAACAATCAAGTGGTTGAGGGTCAAAGTGTGCCCTTGCAACTAGTGAAGAAGTCTCCTTAAGAAATTGAAGATTGATGTCATTGATGATGTCTCCCACATCTTTAATGTAAGACTCCACAAATAGCCGTACAATATCTAGAAGGAAGTCATCCCATGAAGCTAAAGTATGAAGACATGGTAATACCTACTGCATTGAATCAGAAGCACCTATGGCTGGAGCTGGGTTAGTAGTATCAATAGGAGTATCATAATGTGTGATCTCATTTGGAGTTATAGATACCATAACTAGAGTAATTTAAGATAGAATATCCTCTAGAAATGGAAGGACTCGTGGATCTCCATATGCTTCCCAAAGAGCCATCCAAACATCATGAGGAAAACTTGCTATACTAAGAGGTGCAAAAGTTTCCTCATACCCTAATATAGAAAGTGAAGAAGTATAGAAAGATGTCTCCAAGTAGGATTAGGTGGCATTATCTTCTAGGAGAGATAAGGAAACTCCTTATGATGTTCTCTTAGATGATCAATCATCAAAGTAATCCATTTGGGATAGTGTTGGATATAATTGTTCAATTGTGTGTTGTCTTTGATATTACACAAATGTCATATCAGTAATCAGTTAGAATCTACCAAGCTCAATTGGTTAGCAAGGAAAAAGATAGAGTCTATAGAGCTTAGAAGGTTAGCAAAGTGAATTATAAATTCTACGAAGCATTTTTGGAGGTTACACTATGAAGACAATTTTTATTGAGCTAGCAAGGTCAGCAAAGGGGAATTAGTTTCTATCAAGCTCACAAGGTCAGTGAAGGAAAGTCTATTCTTACTGAGTTCACTTGGTCTCCAAAGGTTTTTTGAAGAGTTCACAATGTTTACCAAGCCTCACTTGGTTGACACTGGAAATAATTTTTGGAGCAATATTCACTGAGCAGGGTCAACTAATGAAGGATTTCATTATTTTGGGAAATAAAGTTTATTTGTTTAATGTAATGTTTGTAGCTGACTAATGTATGGTTTATTGGTAAATGTAACTTGTAAATGAGCTGACTTGACAATTTGTAATGTATAAATAAAAGGTCAAGTTGGGTGAACCCACAATAATGGGTTCCACTTTAGTGGGACGAACAAAAATGAAAAAAATTGCAAAATGAGAAATTGAATTTACCATATGTTCACGCGAACACACTTATTGTGTTCGCGCGAACTTTTTTTTAAATTATGTTCGCGCGAACATATGTGATATATATGTTTGCACAAACATGATTTTCATAGATGTAATGACCCTTTCCAATAGGCCACTAAAAAAAACACTAAATTTAATACATTGCTAAAGAATATTGCAGAAATAAGGAAATAATAGTGCCAATTTATTCATTCAATGAAAACCAAATGTTTTAACAAATGATGGTAGTTTTCAGTACCAAAACATTATGACATGGCACATTACAAAAAAACTCTAACTTGCTGTATACAATTGAGAACTTGTTACAACTACAAATTGAAATGAAGAACCTAGATTGATTAGATACTGGAGACTGACTACTGAGGATGATATGGTGAAAGTGAAACTCCACTTGAAACTCCAAACCAGAAATTAAGCACAAGTGAAAGAACCAAAATATCCTTCCCATAGCTACAATAATTTAGGTGATCTTTCACACCCTCAAAATGGTGTACCAATTGAGATTTTTCATTCTCAATGGCCAATTGTGACTACTTGCAGAAACCCTAGGCTCCACAACACACATAAGCAAATATCAATAATAAATCTCGATGATAGGTAATGAGCTCTTAATGCCTATTTATTCTTTTTTCCTCGATAGGTCAGCCTCTTTTTTTAATTATTTCTCTATGCCTTCTAGCAACCTCTAGAACATTATTTTATTTAATGACTTTATAAGATATATCACTTAATTAAATATAAATTTACCTTGTAGTATATATTTTTATCAATAACTTTATAAATAATTAACTCCTCCAAAATAGGGACATTACAAGTCTGCCCCCCTTAAGATTGCTTGGCCTCAAGCAATCTTAATGTTGGGTTCTGCAAAATCACTTCTCCCTCCCAAGTAGCATCTTCAATAGGTAAATCTTTCCACTTAACCAGATACTCTCTGATTACTCTCCTGCGAAGCTCTTTCTCTCTACTATCCAGAATGGATTTTGGCACTAAGATCAATTTTCCCTCATCATCCAAGGGAGGTAATACTACAAAAGGCATCACATTCTGACCCAACATCTTTTTGAGGCATGATACATGAAACACATTGTGCACTCTACTATCTGTAGGAAGCTTCAACTCATAAGTCACCTCTCCAACTCACCTGATGATCCTGAATGGTCCATAATAGCATGGCTTGAGTTTCTCTACACCACTCTTCTTGAGAGTGGACTTCTTATATGGCTGCAACATGAGGTAAACCATATCATTTAACTCAAAGCTATGCTCAGTCCTCTTCTTGTCTGCATAATGCTTTTGCTGGTTCTGAGTGAGCTAGCAATGTTGCCTCTGAGAGTAGTAACTATATCCTTACTTTCCTATAATGGTTCACCTACATGAGGTAGCCGACTGTCTCCCAACAACAAATCTAAGAAACTAGGTGCCTCATAACTATAAAGTGCCATGAAGGGTGTCATCTGTATAGTCATATGGTATGTAGTATTATAAAAATACTCACAAAGATATATCCATCAGACGCAAGCTTGCTGTTGATCTACAACATAATTCCTCAAATACCCTTCCACCCATTTGTTTACAATGTCTGTTTGACCATTAGTCTATGGGTGATAACTAGTGCTAGGTGTAAGCTCAGTACCAAAAAACTGAAATACCTCCTATCAAAAGTGACTCATGAAGCAACTGTCCCTATCACTCACAATGCTCTAAGGCAAACCATGTAATCTGAAAGCCTCCCTGAAGAAGACCTTTGCCACATGAGTTGCTAAGTTTGTAGTAGCGATAGGGAGGAAGTGAGCACATTTTGTTAGCCTATCCACCACCACATAGATACAATCATGCCCTAGGGCCTTGGGCAAGCCTATAACAAAATCCATAGAGATGCACTCCCACTTCCTGTCAAGAATAGGAAGTGGTTGTAGGAGCCCTACTAGATAAGTGTGCTCTTGTTTTTACTACTAGAAAACATGACACTCACCAACATACTAAAAAACATCAGCCTTAAGTCCCTTCCAAGTGAACCATTCCCATACTAACTTATAAGTCTTGAAATACCCAAGATGGCCTACTATAGGTGAATTATGGAATGCTCTCAAAATCAACTGCTTCACTTTTGATCTTGAGACTAAGTAAATCCTGTTCTCGTAAATGATCAAATTATCTATGATAGTGTATCTAGTGTTGATTTTTGTTCCCTCCACTATAGTAAAGGCCCATGTGTCTTTGGCATATTCTGCTACAATCAAGTGTCCCCAATCCTTTGATATCTAAATCATAGAAGTGAGGTGTGGCCTATGGGATAAAGCATTTGCAATAATATTCGGTGTCCCCTTAACATATGTGATATCAAAATCATATGCCTATAACTTACTCACCCACTTCTACTGATGATCATTCAGGTCCCACTATCCCAAAAAGTGCCTCATACTATTATGATCAGTTTTAATACAAAATATGCTGCCCACATGATACTGTCTGAATTTGGCCAAGGCATGCATGATGGCCAACATCTCCTTATCATATATGCTCAATGATCTCTTAGGTCCTCTAAGTTTCCTACTCTCATAAGCTATAGGATGCTTGTCCTACATGAGTACAACACCAACTCCCTCTCCAAAAGCATCACATTGAAGCTCATATGGTTTCATGAAATCAGGCAATGCTAATACTGGGCATGTAGTCATTATTTACTTGAACTACATAAAACACTCTTGTGCCTTCTGAGTCCACACAAATGCCCCTTTCTGCAGCAAATTTTTCAAGGGTGTTGCATGTCATGAGTAGCCACTGACAAAGCTATGATAGAATCCACATAGACCAAGGAACCCTCTTAACTATGTAAGGTTCTCTGGTGGTTGCCAATCAACAATAGCACGAATCTTTTCAGGATCCATTTGCACTCCTACACTAATGATGTGTCCAAGATACAACAATTCTATCATCGCCAAATCACATTTGGACTCCTTGGTAGACAAGGACTCCCTCTATAAAATGCTTAATACTATCTCCAAGTGCTCTAAATGTTCCTACCATGTCCTACTATCGATCAAAATATCATCAAAGAACACCAGCACAAATTTTCTCAACTGATGGTGGAAGATCTTTTTCATAGTGGACTGAAAAGTGGTAGGTGCATTAGTCAAACCAAAAGGCATTATGAAAAACTCAAAGTGCCCACAGTGACACCTGAAAGTAATTTTCTCAATATCCTTCTCTCGAACTCCAATCTGGTGATAACCTGATCTCAAATCAATTTTTGTGAAATAACAAGCCCCATGCAATTTTCCTATCAACTCATTGATGTGTGGGATGGGATACCTATTCTTTATAGTTCTCTTATTCAATACCCTATAATCAATACACATTTATAGAGTACCATCCTTCTTTTTTACCAAAACAATAGAAGATGCAAAAGGTTACTTACTTGGTCCAATGTGTCCCATTACTAGAAACTCCTTGATGGTCCTCTCAATCTCATCTTTGAGTCATTTTGGGTGTCAGTATGGTGTGATCATGATAGGCTTAGTGCCTTCCTCCAGGTCGATAATGTGCTCAATGCCTCTGTCTAGTGGCTTGCTTGGTGGAATCTCGCTAAAAACCTTCTCATACTTGATTCTCAATTTCTAAATATCTGGATGATATTCAACCTTATGTTGCTCTTCTTGGGTAGGCATCAAGGCACATATTGTCACCCACTCTATATTATTATGACTGGCTAATCTCTCCATCCATCTAAGTGAGATAGTCTTGACATCACCATTATGAATAGTCTTTAGCACATGAGTCCTGCGATCCACCTCAAACCGTGTCTCCATATCCTCTAGTCTTAGAGTAACCTCCTTCAAAGAATGTAGCCACTGCATCCCAAGTACTATGTCCATGTCACCCATGTTGACCACATGATAGTCTGCCTTGAATTCATAGATGTTCAGGCACAAAGGTAGATCTCACACCATCCTGTCACAACAAAGAGTATATCCATCAACTACCTTGACTCTCAATACTTTGAACTCCTTAGTGATGAGTCCATGCCTCTCCACAAATCGTGCATCAATGAAATTATGTGTGGCACCTATATCCATTAAAGTAATAACCTTTTGCCCTACCAAGACTCCCTAGAGTCTAAAAGATTCCTCTCTTTGAATACTAGACAGATGTGCCTCCTATAAATGTAGCTCTAGAGCCTCTTTTTTCCCAACACTATCTATCTCTTGTTCACCTTCTACCCCATTAGGATCCTCATCATGGTGCTCTGAGCTATTTGAATCTAAATCCTCATAATAAGCCCACATCACTCTGTTAGCCTTCCCCTTAGGCCTCATAGGACAATCATGACCAAACTCATAGGGACCTTTCCAAAAGAAGCATAGCTTCTTCCTATGTAGGTCATTAAGTGTTTCCTTATCCAAAGGTATAGCTGACTTTCCTTTTGAGTCACTAACCTGCTCTTTACCCTTGCTGAATTCCCCTTTGTTATCTCTAAATGATGAAGAACCCTTCGAACTAAATCAATTTGCTGGAGCAACAAGTTCCATACTATGGGCTTTCTTCATGGCTTCCTATAATGTAGGAGGATCAAAAGCCTTTACCCACCCCTTGAGTGGTTCAATTAATCCCTCTATGAATAAAATGACTAGCCTCTATTCTAAAATGTCAAGCACCATCACTGTAAGATTGTGGAAGTCATTGATAAATTGTTCTAAGCTTCCTGACTGTCTCAATTGGGCTAACTCCTAGAAATAAACTTCACAATTTTTTTTATCAAACCTTTTTATCAATCTATCCACAAATTCCTAATAAGTGGTTATCTGATTGTGTTGCAATGTGATCATGCCATGTGTCCACCAATCATGTGCTGGCCCATCTAAGTGTAAAGTGGCATACTTGAGAGCTTCAAATTCTATCATAGTTTTTAGAGATAGGAAAGTATCCACCTTATGAATCCAAGCATGAGTAGTCATTTTTCTACTACCATCAAATGTGGGTAATACCAACATGTTGGTGACCTATTGCAACTCACTGTGTTTATCTGCCTTCTTTTTCCTGGTAGCTCTATAGTTTAGGTACCTACCAAATGTCCACCCATCCTATACATATGTTGGTAATGAATCCCACTCATTCCTTGCTTGTCAAAGTTCATCTACAATATCTATTACTATAGCATCCAGTGTACATGCTAGAGTTTTCTCCCTAAATGTAGGACGTGTGGGTCTGTCAACTATTCTAGACTGTGTCCTATGTTGTGATCTTGCTATGCACCTATCATCCTAGTTAGCATCATGATTATTTCTCCTATTTTCTCCAATCAAATGTTCCATCATAACTATCATTGCCTATGTACTTGACTCTATTGACTGTAGAAGCCTCTCTTGATACTGTAAAGTCTCATCATCTCACACACTTCTAGATGGGCTTTGAGAACATCTCTCAACCATATTCTTAGTTATACCTGTTCCCTATATAAATTGGCTAGATAAACCTTATTAGGATGGTAGGAAACCTGCTCTAATACTACTATAATGACCCTTTCCAATAGGAGAAACCCTAAATTTAATACACTGCTAAAGTATATTGCTAAAATAAGGAAATAATAGTGCCAATGTATTCATTCAATGAAAGCAAAATGTTTTTACAAATGATATGGAAATTATTAGCACCAAAAAATTATGACATGGCACATTATAGACAAACCCTAACTGGTTGTATAAAATTGAGAACTTGTTACAACTACAAACTAAAGTGAAGAACCCGAATTGATCAGATACTAGAGACTGCCTACTAAAAATGATATGGTGAAAGTGCAACTCCACTTGAAACTCCGAACCAAAAATTAAGCACAAGTGAAAGGACTAAAATATCCTTCCCACAGCTGTAACTATTCAAGTGGTCTTTCACACCCTCAAAATTGCATACCAATTGAGAGTTTTCGTTCTCAATGGCCAATTGTGACTACTTGTAGAAACCCTAGTCTCCACAATGCACATCAACAAATATCAATAATAAATCTTGATGATAGGCAATGAGCACTCAATGCCTATTTATTCTTTTTTCCTCGATAGGTCGACCTTTCTTTTAATTATTTCTTTGCTCCTTCCAGCAATCTCTAGAACATTATTTTATTTAATGACTTTATAAGATATATCACTTAATTAAATATAAAGTTACCTTGTAATATATTTTTTTACCGATAACTTCATAAATAATTAACTCCTCCAAAACAAGGACATTATAATGGAATGAAATTTAAAAGGGAGAAACATTCTGTTAGAAAAAGACTTGTTTTCAAATTTCATTCTGCTATGACATGTTGTGTTGCCATCAATGCCAAAGAGGGAGATTGTTGGATACAATTGTTCAATTCTGTGTTGTCATTGATGTTACACAAATGTCATATCAGTTATCAATCAGAGCCTACTGAGCTTAGTTTGTTAACAAGGAAAAAGACAAAGTCTACTGAGCTTAGAAGGTTAGCAAAGTGAATTATAGAGTCTAACAAGTGTTTCTAAAGGTTATACTATGAAGATAGTTTATACCAAGCTAGCAAGTTCAGTAAAGGGAAATCGGTTTCTATCAAGCTCACAAGGTCAGTAAAGGAAAGTCTATTCTTATCGAGTTCACTCGATCTCCAAAGGTTTTTGGCAGAGTTTGTAGTGTTTACCAAGCTTCACCTAGTTAACACTAGAAATCATTTTTGGAGTAGTGTTTACTGAGTAGGGTCGACTAATGAAGGATTTCATTATTTTGGAAAATAAAGTTAATTTGTTTAATGTAATGTTCGTAGCCGACAGATGTATGGTTTATTGGTAAATGTAACTTGTAAATGAGTCAACTCAACAATTTGTAATGTATAAATAAAAGGTCAAGTTGTGAATTCTAAAGTATGAATGAATGAATGAATGAATGGATGTATGAATGAGTGAGCATGCAAGTTGTGAAAAGAGGAAGTGTGAGAAAATTTTGAAGAAGAATTAGATATCCTTGAGGAGTAGCAAAGTTGTATTTGATCAGTGAGGATGTATTGAGGTAAAGTAGAGATCTATATCAACAAATTTTAGTTGCATCTCATTCAGGTCACTTATTGTTACTCTCTCACCATTGTAGCAGTAATTCCTAAATCTCTTAATAGTGTTCATCTAACAACCATTTTGTAAATCCTCTAAAAAGGTGGACAATTCTACTAAATTATCCTAAAGTCCTTTAGCAAGGCCACTCCTAGCAAGGTGATTAAATCCTCTAATAGGGTCACACCTAATAGTGTGTTTTTGTAACCTTTAATAGTGTTGGCTCCTAACAGGGCTCACTTCATAAGAGTGAAAATCAGTAGCTAGTTACTTGGTGTTTTTATCCCATATTGGGTTTCCATGTTAAATCTGGTGTCTTTTGTGTTCATGTTATTTACTTTTGAATGCATGTTAATAATTGTGAATGCTTAAATATTAGTAACAAGTTAATCTACTGAGTTACAACATTTTCCTATGTAGCTAATTAGTTACAACATAGATCTCAAAAATTTTGCACCAATGTGTAGATCACAAAATTCTACCCTAAAACAAAAAAAAAAAATTGTTCAAAAAAAGTAGTCTATATGAGGGAGATATTGTTGTTTGAAAATCACCTCTGTAATTATTTTTCTTAAACCATTGTTGTCATACCACCAAAAATCAATTGACTCTAGATTTCATCTTAGATGTCCAATTTTGACCAAACAAAAGTCAATTTGGGGGGTTATGGCCTTCTAAATATGATGCCAATGTCTAATTAGCACCTATAAGTTCCAATCTTCACTTGCAAAAAAATTCTCGTACTGGTTTGATGGCCAATTTTTTTTAGAGAAAATATACATATCTAAAAAATAATGTCGAGAAATTGGAGAGACTGAAATAATAAAATATGTAGATCTGAAAATTAAATTAAGAGATCTAAAATAATCATACCAATTCTACAAATTAGTCCTTTGAGTGCCAGTTTGCAAAAAAGTTTTGCCTCAAATTTGACTATGGCCCAATGTAGCAAATTTATAGTCAATTTTCACTGAATCAATCCTTCTGATGTAATGGTACATTTTCTTTGGCTCTAGATGCTCCCAATATATGTGGATATTCCAGATCTGTGTCAAAGTGTCCCCAGAGAGGTGAAGCAAGATCGATCTCCAATGGCTATGAAATGACATCTCTATAGTCTGATACCATGTAAGTATTTGCCTTAGCAAAAAATTCACCCAAGACCAAGAAGGACAATAACTAGCACAAAATAAACCAATATAGTATGATAAAAATAATAATATGATATTTAATTGATTATAATTTAGTTGATTATGCAAACTCCAGTGATGTAGACACCATGTGCTAAATTGAAGTTTCTTAGTCCTATGTTGTCAACAAGATAGCTCATATGAGTATGCAAACTCCTAGGTGTCTAACCTAATAAATAATAAAATAATACATTTATCCTAAGTAAACTTAGGTAAAGTGTAAATAATAATTATTTACACTAACATGCCTATATATGGCATACCACAAGAGAAAACCACTTTG